>CAUJNA010001734.1:0-58889 GCA_963377175.1 Effrenium voratum | reverse complement strand
ATGTAATGTAATGTAATGTAATGTAATGTAATGTAATGTAATGTTAATGTAATGTAATGTAATGTAATGTAATGTAATGTAATGTAATGTAATGTAATGTAATGTAATGTAATGTAATGTATTGTAATGTATGTATGTATGTATGTATGTATGTATGTATGTAATGTATGTATGTATGTATGTATGTATGTATGTATGTATGTATGTATGTATGTATGTATGTATGTATGTATGTAATGTATGTAATGTATGTATGTGATGTATGTGATGTATGTAATGTATGTAATGTATGTATGTATGTATGTATGTATGTATGTATGTATGTATGTATGTATGTATGTATGTATGTATGTATGTATGTATGTATGTATGTATGTATGTTATATGTATGTATGTATGTATGTATGTATGTATGTATGTATGTATGTATGTATGTATGTATGTATGTATGTATGTAATGTATGTATTGTATGTATGTATGTAGGTAGGTATGTATGATTGGTTTCCTTGTGCTTTGTTTCCCTGTAATTCCCCCTGCACTCCCCTTGTTTTCATTTCTGTTCCTTTCATGTCCCTTTCAGTTCCCCTTGGTTTCCCTTTCATTTCCCGTTGCTTTCCTGTCATGTCGACTTCCTATTTCCTCCCCTCATTTCCTTGCACTTCCTTGCGTTTTCCCCAGTATTTCCCGCAAAACAATTTTTCCAGCATTTTCGCAAAGAGGACGTCCAAAAAACACAGAGTTTTTCAAGTTTTTCGGCAAAAGGAGCAGTAAACCCAAACCAGCAAAAGAGCCGGCAGGGCGAATCGAGCCTGGGATCCCTGTTTTGCGACACCGGCTCCCCAAAGACTACGTTTAGTGGAACGTCATCAAACTACTGCGCGGCACGTGAGGGGGGACTCCCCAGGCACCCCACGTATCAGACGTCGGGGAGGGGGTTATCCTCTATCCTCTGAGAAAAGATGAAGGAGCGCCGGCTGTGCGCCTCGTGGCCGCCCTTCCTGACGGCGCGCAAAGCGTCGCGGCCGTCTCCTTTGGGGAGGATGACCTGGCAGGCGCTGCGGCCGGAAAAAGCGTGCGCCACATGCCTTGACGCCGCGCCCGTAGCCATTTTAGCTCAAGCCATTTTGGCTCAAGCCACGTTGGCTCAAGTGCCTGGCTCCCCCCCTTTCGGGATGTTCTGGGTTGTATTTTGGGTTCCTCCTGGTTTTGTTGGGCTGTTCTTTGGGCTGCGCGGCGGGAGCCACGGACTGCGTGGCTGGGAGGCGGGCCCAGTATAAACAAGCCCTTGATTTCTAAGACCCCTTCCCGGGGCCGGGCACTAAAAAAAGAAAAAAATACACAACAAGGTGAAAAGCCCGAAGAAAAAATTACGGGGGGAGCGTCCCAGTCGAAACAAGCGGTAAGCACTACTGGTGGCCGGTACCAGCCTACCAAACGGCATCTGGGTGGCCGTCCCAGAGTACATAAGCGGCCGCTGGGCGACTGTCCCCTTGGCTTGGCTTGGCTTGGCTTGCTTTGCTTGCTTGGCACTTGGCAGCCATGTCCAGCCTAGCCTCTGTCGACGCGGAGTTCGTACCTTGTTCGCCTGAAACGTGTCCTGACGCGCGTCCTGACACTCCGGTAGTGGCCACGCAGGATGCGCTCACTGCGGTCACGCCGTTGCTGCTGAACGGCGAGTCTGCTTGTTTGTTTGGGGGACGTCACGCCGGGGCTCCGCATTCCTCCCTTGCCTGATCCTAACAATTGCCCCGCTTGTCTGGACCCTGTTCTTCCTGATGGCGTTGGTGTGGTTACTCCCTGTCACTGGCCCGTGTGCGGACACGCCTACCATGCTTTGTGTCTAGCGCCCATGTCTGGCGCACGCAGTGCGCTGTATGTCTGGCGCACGCAGTGCGCTGTTTGCCGCCAAGGTTAGCAGCCCGGGTTTGATGCGGAGCTCGAGGCCCTTTGCTGCTGATTGGGCATCGACTAGCTGAGCCGGCGCCTGGCGCCGGTGCACCCGTTGCTTCCGCCCTTGCTAGCCAGCGTTTGTGGCTTGCTTCCGGCCCCCCGGTTACAGGGGATCGTCTGCCTGCCGCCAAGAGTTCTTTGTGCCCCTTCTCTTGGCTGGGGGAGGGCTGCTGCAGCCCGATGCTGACAACCAATGGTCCACACACCCTGTTGCTTTGCTTGCCGGCGTGCGTGCGTTCTCCAGCTTCGCTGTTCGTCCCCGGTCCCGGTGTCTCAGCTCTGCGTCGCCCTTGAAACCTTGCGGGCCGTTGCCGTTCATGACGGCCGTCAACTACCCTCCGCAGAAGCCTCGGTGGCCTCGGATTTAGGCCGCGTCGCAGACCGCTTCCGTGCCAGCCTGGCGACGCCGTGCCCGACGCCTAGCCCGCGACTGCCTGTCCCGGCTCGCCCTGCCCTTGGACTTCCCGAGGAACAGACCCCATCGGCGCAGCCACGCTCTGCTAGCCGGCCCCGCTGCTGCCCGGACAGGCGTCCGTTCCCTTGCCAAAGGCCCAGCACTCGCGGCCGTGGCACCCGCCGCAGCCGCACCGTCAGCTAGTCCCGCCCAAGATCGGCGATCTCGATGCGGGATGGGTCTGTTGCCACTCCTTGCTCCCTGAATCCTGCGGGCTTGGTGTGCTTGGTGCTCCATTGGGTTCCCCCGCGTTTGTGGCTGCTCAGTTGCAGCGCCTGTCCGCCAGCCACGCCGGCCTGCTCCAGCGCATCCGTCGGCTCGAAGATTTGCAGGCTTCGTGGCTGCTGTTGCTGTCATGCGCGCCTCCTCGGTGCAACCATGTGCTTCGGTTGCCCCAGCCTTGCTGGACTGTTTGTCGGACTTGTTGCAGTGCGGCCCTTTGCCACTCGTGTCGCGCAGCTTCCTTGGGGTCTCAGCCTGCGTTCTGCTGTTACTTCAGCGGGCAGTGGGTCGCTTAGAAATTGCGCAAATGGTTCGCTTAGGGAATGCGCAAATGGGACGCTCCCGGATCGCGTTTTGAAGAAGGCTTGTCGCGCATGCATGCGTGTTGACATGTCTGCCTCGCGATGTATGTTCATATGTGCGTGTTTTTTTTCAGCACCCTTTTTTCCATCGTCTGGTTCTGCCCCCCTCCAGGAAAAACCTTTTAAGGGACTGTTCCGCATAGTCTTCCTCCGCCGCTTGCGCATGCCCCTCCCCGCATCTGCGCGCGCCTGCCGCTGCGGGCGCCCCGCCGATGCTGTTGGGTGACCATGCCGTAGCCAGTAGGTCCCCCAGAGGCAGCTAGCCGGGACGACGAGGTCGGTCCCCTCGGTTTTTGTTTGTTGTTTTGTTGTTTTTTCCGGGCCCGGTTCTTCACTCTTTTTGTTCTTTTTTTTTTTTTGGTGCCCGGCCCCGGGAAGGGGTCTTAGAAATCATTTTTTTTTAAAAGACCCCGTGATCAACAGTCAACAGTCGCAGGGAAACCCGGCCAGCTGCCTCGGGCGGACCGACCCCGTGATCAACGGTCAACAGTCGCAGGGGGACCAGGGCCATAAGCACAGCGCGGCTGCGCACATCCCTTGTCCGCACCTCACTCGCCAGCCGTGCATTCCGTGTCGTCCTCTCCGGTCCTTGGCGATGACACGCCCATGGCAGAGTTCAGACACGCAGGGGGCCGTCGGCAGCCCGACGGTATGGGGGGCGTCCCCCGTCACGCCCGAGTGGCTCCTGCACGCGAGCGCAGATGGGGAGGATCAGTGTGCCTTTGCAGCATCGGCCCGGCAGAAGTGGACCAGAGACAGTGTTTGTGTGGCCATCATGCGAGCATCCCTTACATCTCGGATGTCTCGCGCATATGCGAGCTAATCAGCAACGCGTCTCTTGCGCTATTTGTCGGTCCGGTGCCCATGCCTGAAGCCGCCATCCCTTATGACACTCGCTCCGTGCCTATCCCGTCAGCTCCGCCTGCTCCACGTGGGAATGGACTTGCCTGCGGTGCAGTGAGTGTCTGACGCATCCACACCCGATGTTGCATCAAGTGCCGGAGGCACCATGTTGCGCTGTGGGTTTGTTGCCAAGGTCATCCACCGGACATTTTTTCCCACCCAGGGGTCCAGCTGCCCATGCCTACTTCGGAACAGTTGCCACAGCCATCGCCGCAGAACCACAGCAACCAACACATCCGGGCCCATCCGGGCCCGCCGGAGCAACAGCCGCAGCCACAGTCATCCACGTTGGCCAGGCCCGTGACCCCGTTGTATGCGCGCGGGCCCCCAGCCACTAGTGCACACACGCCAGCTGGCGCGAACAGCTGGTTGTTTGTCCCCTTGCTTCAGGCTGCAGCGGGGATCTTGCGCAGGGAAGCGTCGCGCCAGTGGGAGGCGCACGCAAACTTTGGTCAGGTTTGGAGCGAAGCACTTCTGAGCCTCCGATGCGCAGCCGGCGTCCACATCCAGGCCATTTTGCGCGCTGCTCAGGTCCACCAAGCCGTCGCCGCATCCGAACGCCAGCTCAGCAGCGCGCCAGTTCAGCGCTGCTGAGCTGGCCCTGCCTAGTGTGCTCCGCATCACTCCCTGCAGAGTCGCCCGTGTTCCTGCCTTGGGCCGTCGAGCGGTGCACGCTTGCCGATGGCTACATCCCAGCCGCTGCGCAGGAGGTGTTGGTCTTGCTGTTCCTGGGCGAACGCGGGGCCGCGCAACTCGTGGCCGCCGCAAACCAACACCGACGGTCCCACCACGCCCCGCCCGGCCCAGCCATCACGGGGAGGCACGCCTGTGCACAGAGGGCGTGCACACACACCCCCACCCCCGCCTGGCCACCCATCAGCACCAACCGTAGCACCCGTCGCACGCAACGCACGCCCTAGTGGGGCCGTCCGGAATGGGGGCAGAGACCAGCGCGGCCCCCGTAGCAGTAGTTCACACAGCGGCGGAGGACGGCCGCGCCGGCCACAGCGCCCGTGCCAGCCATAGCCAAATGATGCCAGCGCGCCAACTGCACGTGCGGGTGCCCTTAACCAACCTGACCACACAGCAGGCAGCCAGCCCCCCAGCCAAGCACATCGGCAGTTCCAACTTGCCTTGCAGGCGCTCGACTCTGTCGCAAAGCCTGTACGTTCCAGTTCGTCCCGCCGTTTGCTCGTGGGCCTGTCCGCCAGTGCTTGACCACTGCGCTGTCAGCTGTGCTTGAGGCTGCTGCCAACGGGGCCGCAGCCATGCGTGCTTGGAAACTGTGGTTCTTGCTGCCCAGGATGTTGTTGCACAGGGAGCATCCCACGCGGGCAGGTGGGAAACGCTGCTACGCCAAGCAACTCCAACGGTGCAGGCAACCTTTCCGGCGGCGACAACCCAGCCCGCTCAGCACAAAGGGCACGGCACCTCGTCCACCTTGGTGAGCTGTCGGCTGCGCGGCAGGCCCTTGGCGGAGCTGCGGGGTCCGGCCCGGCGCCCGACACAACCGTACCAGGAGCTTGACCCGGCCGTCCTCGAGTTCCAACCGGACGAGCCCGCGCACCTCCTGCCTGAAGTTGTCCTTGCTAACTTACGGCGTGCTAGAAAGGGTGCAGCGCCAGGACCTTCGGGCCTAACTGCAAGGTCGCCCGTCTCTTGCTGGACGATGAGGAGGCGTCAGACCGGTTTGTGCAAGTGTTGCAACTTGCCCGGATCCCTCCCTAAGTGTATCCCCAAGTGACCGTGACCCCTAGGTGAACCGTTTGAGCGATCCTAAATGACAACTCTGCCTACTTCAGCCCCCGCCGCTTACTGGGCTTCCTGGGCAAATGGCTGCCACTCCGTCTTGTTGGTGGAAGTTTCAGAGTGCCGTAAACTACTGGTCAACCCATCCGGAATTTTCCTCCGTTGCCTGTCTCGCTTCCCGTCTGTTTTGGAAATTCTCAAGGTTGCCTTCGCTCCGCGCAGCCGGGTTTGTTTTGCCTGTCCACACGCTCGTGGATTTTTGATGGGCTGGTCACCACACTGCCATGTCCCTGCCTTCACACAGGAAGTGTGGCTGACTCGGCAGCTTTTGTCACTGCCTCGAACTTGAAAGCCCACCCGTGCGAGCAGGTTGATTTGCCGGGCGCCCTTCAGCGACGGAGTTTGTTTGTCTAAAAACGGTCTTCGTTTCAGTTCTATTTGATTTTGTTTGTGGGTGTCAGGCACGGCAAAACCAGCGTGTTGGTCGGGGTCGTTGTGTCGATTGGTTCGCTTGCCTCGTCGACTGCAGCTGCCCAGCGCAGTGCTTTAGACTTAGAGTTGCGGCAGAGCGTGACGTGCTCCGCCGTTGTAGCCCGCGCCTCGAACGCAAAAAAGGATGCTTGCAGGCGGTTTTCATGTTTTGACAATGTGCCCCAACGTTATCGACAGACGTTAGCAATCCTTGGCTGTCCATGTTTCCAATTCCAGGCCAAACAAATTTTGAGGCCATGCGCTTGTACTCGTAGGTGTGAATGCCATAGCGGGAGTGTTATCTCGGCCATAGAAACTGCATGTGTCCCAGTCTTTTTGATGGCACGAGCACTATACAAGTCATTCAGTCGCAAATTGTTGGCTTGCAGCCGCCCTTCTGCGTTTTCTTTTGCGTTTTTTTCCAGCTAGAGCGGCCAACTCTTTTCGTAGCTGTTTCCGCTTCAAAAAGATGGCAATCCATTGCCGGTTGATAAATGCAGTTCGCGTCAGCGCTGGAAGCGGAACAGATTGGTTTTAGACATGCGGGGGCGATAGGGGACCAACTCGCAGTGTGTTTGCAGGGTCGGCGCTGGCTGCAGTTTGGATAGGGATTTTGCAGTTTGTACTCCGCAGCAAATGATGTTTCTTGTGCTGCCAGGGCTTTGTGTAAGCAATCACTACTGGGCTTAGGAACCGCATAGCATTTATTCCGCGTATGTTTGGGCTCAAAAGCTTAGTTGTTCCAGCCATTTTTGCGTGATAGACTCAGACATTAATCAGTCTGGCCGAGTTATCGCGGCCCCTCCGCTTGTCAGCCACGATCAGCTGCCAAGGCTGGCCGCTTGCCAGTTTGTTCTATCACACAATGTTGCGTCTGGGCAAATGGTGTCGCTGTCAGTTGGGCTTGCCATACAAGCGCAATGTCGCCATTGTCAAATGTTTGCTCAACGAAACTTGCACAGGCGGAGGGGATGATGAATCCTATGCAGCAGCAACAACAGATGATGCAGCAAATGATGATGCAACAGCCAAAGCCTCGGATTGTCATTTGCTTTGATCCTTTCTCATGCGGGCGTCGCTGACAGGATGCCCTCCACCGACAAGAAGGGAATGGCACCTTGATGATAGTCACGGAAGGTGTTGTTGTTCTTGTCCAAAATTGCAAGGCTGATGAAATGCATTTTGCACGTTGGCCATGAGATTGCCGAATGCATGGACTGCATTTGAGCAGATGTTTACAAAAAGAACGTGGGCCGCGAGTGGCAGTTTCTTGCAAGCTAAGGCTGGCAAGCCGAGAAAGGCTGACGACAAAAGCAACATTGTTTTTGTAGGCGGCCTTCGGAAAAGCACTACGGAGGAAAGCGTGGCTTGCAGAACATCGTTTTTGTTTGCCTTTCACGGCATTTCACGGCACTGCACACTTGTCCACCTGCAACCCAAGCTGCAGGACAAGGTCGCTGGCCATTTTTCCAAATTCGGACAGGTGGACAGTGTGTGAGCCCCGGGATGGGTGCAAATATGTGCAAATGTTTGTTGCATGCTTAATTTTTTGTTGTTGAGGTTGACATCAAGCGATTGCCAGACGGCACGTCAAGAGGATTTGCGTTCGTGAAATTTGTGGAGGCGCGTTGGATCATGGCCCAATTGACGGGGTGTTGCTTGAAGTTGCTTGTGCCAGGTGGAGTCTATCCCAAAGGTCCTAGAAGCACAGTCCAGCCATATGCTGCTTGCCGAAACAAGTGAAAACTGCGCCCCGGAAAATCTTGATAATGAGGGGCTTGGCCAGAAGCCATATGTTGCATGCCGACCGCGACATGCTTTGGTTCGGCTCAGGATTGACAATAAATGGGTGGCGGTAAAGCCGCATGGTGGAACCGCCTTCACCGAAGACAAAAACAGAGAAAGAGCAAAGGAGCTACGCGCTGCAAAATTGGCTGTGCGATCACAGGCAAATTCACGCACGCACCGCGACAGGAGGCAGCTGACTTAGCAAGGCAAAGGCAGAAGAAGGCGCGCATTGCGTGTGCTTGTGCTTGTGCTTGTGTGTGTTCGTGGTGTGTCGTGTTGTTGTTGGTGTTGGTGTTGGTGTTGGTGTGTGTGTGTGTGTGCGCGCGCGCGTGAGAGTTAGTTCAAGTGTTTACAAGCATCAAACTGCTTTGCCAGGACGACTCTAGAGTCGATTCTGCTGAAGATTACGATGAAAAGTGGTCTGAGAACTATTTGCAGGAACGTCTTGCACAAGCACTTGGTGCACATTCCACGTATAGTTTTGAGTGCTCAGATAGATTGTCTTGTTTTCATCCTGGAAGAGGCGGCAGCGAACATGGGCGCCAGCTCTGATGACAAGTCTAGCGACTCTCAGGCTGGTACGGTTCAGCCCATGCTGGTGTTGGATTCAGACCTGGAGCACAGCAAGACTTCCACTCATGCCTTGGTCCAGGCCAATCCCATGGCTGCCATGGGAGCTTGTGTCTTAGTCGTCGCACATCATATCATTCGCTTGCTTGGTCCTTTATCCTGGCTGAGCTTAGGCCATGATGCAAATGATGGGCATGATGCAGATGATGGGTGGCATGCCAGGGATGTGCGGCGGTGGGTGTGGCGGCTGTGGCGGCTGTGGGGGCTGTGGTTGTGGTGGCTGTGGCGGCTGTGGCTGTGGCGGCTGCGGCTGTGGCGGCGGCATGATGAATCCTATGATGATGATGGGCATGGGCAAGGGTTGCCCAGGATGTCCTGGTGCCTGCGGTTGTGGCGGTTGCCCGGGATGTTGCGGCTGTGGCGGATGTCAAGGCTGCCCAGGCTGCGGCTGCTCTCCTGGCTGTGGCGATGCTGCAGACGGCACTGCTGCCGGAACTAGCGAGGACAGCTGTCAAGCAGGCCTCTCCAAAGAATCTGCCCAGATAGGTTGAAGGTTGGTGACGTTCCTGCGTGTCACTGTGTTGCAGCATCGGGTTCAGCAATCCCGCCATATCGAGGACAACGAAGGCGCCAGCTCAGCATGCGGACCCATCAAAGATGACAGCACCTCAGAGCTGCTGCCTTACTTGCCGTCAACCGTGGCGGCTTTTGAACATAAGCTGATCATGGAAGCAGTCAAAGCTATGACTATGACCAGCTGGTTTGCACAGTCTTCTTGCTCAAAAGGGAAAGGGAAAGGGAAAAGGGAGGCGAAGCGGGGTTTCATGCGCTCGTTTGCCAACTCTCGGATGTACGCTTGTGGCAGCTGCACATGACAAATCTAAGGCGGCCTCAGCCATACTGAGGGGGCTGCTGCTTTGTTTCAGTTCCTGAGCTTTGCAGCAACGCATGCCCAGCAGGAGTGTATGATTTCCATGCACAACAACAAGGCACACACACAAACATGTAAACGGATATCAATTCTTGCTGGTTTGAGTGGGTTGAAGTTTCAACATTGCCAGCTTCATCGCATCCCGAGCATGGGCTTGACTGGTGAAAGCCAGCCCGATCAATGCCAAGCGTTAGGGTGTCTCACATTGGATTGCGCGGACATCATGGACGCTTCCAAAATTCGTGGTGTTCCAGGGTCGCAGCAGATTGGTTTGTTGCTGGCATTGCTTAGCCAATCTGGAGTTGTGCTTGCCGATTTGTTTGCATGGTTCATCAACTTAAACATGCCATTTTGCAGGCTTGCATGGCTTGCCTATTTGTCGACGCCCGCAGGTATTCGAAATGAACATCACACGGTCAGGTAGCAGTGCCTATTGGGATTCCGAAGCTTGGAATCCAGATGAACGCGTTTATGTCGGCGCCTCCGACGGGCAAACGTCCTGGCCTCAGAGTGGTGGTTTGTGATGTTGTTCAGTACTTTCAGTGCACATGTTTGTGGTCTTATCAGTCTTATCATTATTATTCAGGAAGTCACACACGGTGGTTGCACAGTCCCGATGCTGGATGTGTGACCCTTTCTTGCAAACTTGCTCATGAGGCACCACTTGCATGCGGTGAGCTCAGCCTGGTCCCAAGCCTGAGTCGCAATTCGGTGCAAATGTGCATTGTGAGCAGTCAAATGGATCCCGCACGCAGGCGCTTCCTCGGGGATCCTTTAAGCAGCTCATTTCTTTCGGGTGGCTCACGCTTCTGAGGGGCTTGCCATGAGTTCCTGAATGGTGGGAAGGGTGCCCGACCGAGGATGATGCGGCCCCTGGTGATGGGTACAGGACCGAACCCACCACAAAGGCGCTCGATCTCTCCGTGACACTGCAGGTAGCCATGCTGCACATGACTTGGCCAAGCGTGATTGCCGAAGCCGCATTGGGTGCTGCCGCAGCCGGCTCATTTCAGCAAGAGATGTTCATAATTGCATAGCAACTTGCATGTTTGTCCAACGTATGTAGTGGAAGCGAAAGCATTTAGTTTGGACGGTCAAAGCCAAAGTCACCTTAGAGGGGTAGCGCCAGCGCTGGCTAATGAATTGGATGCATGCAGTGAGTAGACATCAAGCATCTTGCCATGTATTCGCTCAGAGATCGAGACCTGACATCTCTGGTTGGCGGAGAAGAGGCGGCCGCAGCTGCAAAAGCTGAGCCGTGGGTGGACGGATGCGCTCGGCAAGCAAAGCCAAAGATGAAGCCTGTGAAGTTGCCAGCAGCTCAAATTTATCGGCGAGCCAGGCGAGCAGAGTCCAACACGGCAAGAGAAAGATCTCCAGATACCGCAGATACCAGAGCAATGGCAAGACCTGCTTCAGCTGCTTCAGCTTCAGCTTCTGCACCGACTGCGGCTCTTGGGAGTGAGCACTCCAATGGCAGGGCGCAATTGCAAGCAGCTGAACTTGACCAGCTCAGGGCACAGCACAGGGAACTGAAGGAAGCACACAAGGAACTCAAATGCCGTTTCGACGGTAGAGGCATTGACATGTCCAGGTTACACGAGCGACTTCGAAGGATGGAGAAGCAGCTTCCTGTCAAAGAGTCAAGCTCGAATGCCACGTCAAATGTGCTTCTGTGCCGTCAGTCTTGCTGCATTCCTTTGGCGCGGCTTGAGAAAGCTGGCCTGAATGTTGAGCAAGTGCGAGACTTGGATGCTAAGTGGGCAGGCTATGTCTTCAGCCTCTTAACGGTGCAGGCAAAGTCATCTGGCATGACGCTTTATGAGATATTTCGCAAGTACACGGATGCACATGCACGAATCGATGAAGCAGCCTTCCGCAACCTCATCCGTCAATTCATTCCATCAATGTCTGAGGAGCGCCTCACTCGATTGTTCTTTTTTGCTGACACGGATGGCTCTGGCATGCTGAACCTTCTTGAGTTCTTGCGGCTGTTTGGCTTTGACGTAGATGGAAAGATGGGCGAGGAATATTTCGAGCACGTCATGGTGCGAATCAGAAAAGCTGTGGTGAAGAATGGCGGCTTTGTCTCAGTCCTGAAACTCAACGACCGATATCTGAATTGTCAAGTGTCTCGCCACAGGCTGGTTGATGCCATAAGCCCATTGGCACCCAGCTTGTCGCGCGCGGAGATCTATGAGGCGACTGTGCGATTCATCTCGCCGTCTGGGGAAGTGAACCTGCGGGATTTGAATGATGCTATGGAACTTTGTGCCTCTTCAGCTTTTGTGAGTGAAGACTGGGTTCACAAGCTGTTCAAGGCGGTGTCGTCCGCCATCCAGAAGCATGGCAAGCATTTGAAAGGCATGCTGAAGTCGCTGGGTTCTTCTGGGGCGGTCAGTCGAGAAGACTTGCGTATTTTTCTGCGGCAATTTCAGCCCAACCTCTGCGACAGTCACATTGACCGTGTGTTTGGCTTTTTGTGTGCAAGCTGCCCAACTGGAGCAGGCACCATCACCGTTGCCCACCTTGTCGAGACCATTTGCAGGCCCACACTGGGGCCAGTACAAATGGGAGCAGATCGCTCCCGACTGCCGCTTGAAGACACTTCGCGCCTTGCAGTGCAGCTGGCACAACTTTGCGGAGGATTGGAGCAAGCCTTTGACAACCTGAATCCTTGTTTGCTGTACGAGGAATTTTGCACCGCCTTGCAGGCCCTTGGTTTCAGCAGCGCCTTCGACTTCGAGAAGATTTTTGCTGTTCTCGATGTGCATCGGAGTGGGCGCATTCCGAAGTCAGTTTTTTTGTCTGTGCTGGAACGCTTTGTCCAACAACCAGATGAAGATATCTCAAGATCGAATACGCTGACGAGAAAAGGTGAGGCGGACAAAATGTCGAATGACATGACCGACCGCCTTCAATACTTCCGTGAGTCCTTTCAGGCACGCAGGCAAGCCGGCAGAAACCACACGGTCAGCTCAGCAGTGCATGAAGAGCTCCTGCAAGAGTTTCAGCGCGCCGTAAACCGACTGCTGGTGTTGGAGTCGGAGTTGCAGTACCGACAACGACAAGAAAGCAGGGATGACATCCACATGAGAAGGGGCTTGCTGGACCAAGTTCGGGACCTGGAGGCAGCGCATGCCCGCCTCACAGCACAGAATAAACTTCTTACGGCTGGCAACAAGCACACGCAAATGGAAGCTGGGAAAACAGATTCCGTGCAGATATCTGAAGCCTGGCAGGCGGGTTACGAGGAAGGCAGGGCAGCTTGCGCATCAGAGATACAGGAGTTGCAAGAGGAGCTTGACATTGCAAAGCAGGAGAAGATACGGCTGCAGGTATTGATGAGCCAAAGGGAGGAGTTCAGAGTGCAGGCAAGGCAGTTTGAGGCGAGTCGAGGTCAGGGCGAATCAGCTGAAGATGATAGCCAGAGTGTCAACCGCCAAGAAATAGTCCTTGCAGAGACATCAACGCGCCTGAAGTTCACGCAAAGCTCCAGTGGTCTTGACGTTGGGGAAGTCAGATCAGATGAAGCAGAAAGTGCGATCAAGGAAGCATTGCAACAATTCGCACAGAAGCGAGATGTCGATTGTTTCGCCTCTGCTGTGAGGGGTGTTTCTATTGCAGGTCGCTTCATTGTGAAGGAGGTGTCGACAGTGGAGTCGGATTCCATTGTTCTAGCATGCACAGATGCCTTCAAGAAGCGCGAGGTGACCTTGAAGATGCCAATTGTTGATGGGCCAAGCACCCGCACCAGTTTTTTGCGTGAGTGTTGCGTGTACACTGCGCTTTCGGATGTTGCAGAGGTTCAAGATGTGATACATTTTCCAGGGCTCACCGCATGCTTGGCTTACTGTGTGATGGAGCTTTTGCATGGCCGTCTGCTTTCCCAACACCTCCTCCGAATTCGTTCTGGCCTGGGCCTCAGCAAGCGGCCGGTGAACATCTATTTCTATTTCTGGAGTGCCCCGAGAAGGGTCCAGGTAAGTTGTCGATGGACAGGAGCTCAGGGACTCCCTGAAAGGGCTCCGTATCTTTGCAATGAGTAGGGCATAGACGGCATAGACTTAACAAGCAAGGCGTTCCCATTAAGCGCTCGAGTCTTGAGCTTGGGCGGGTTGATTTCAAATCTCAGGTTTCGAGGAGCCTCTTCCGGCACATGCAGCGGCAGACATTTGCGATGCAATGCTTCACGGCATTGAGGCCTGTCACACGCGCGGCGTGACGCACCTGGATCTGAAACCATCCGTAATTTGGGAGGTTGCTCAGCCTTCAGGGGTGGTGGTGAAGATCCTGGACTTTGGATTGGCAAAACTCTCCAACTTGGCAGTTCTAACTGCAGATGCCAGACAGTTTTTCCGACCGAATGGCCTCAGTTCTGAGAGCTCGACCCGGCTGGACTTCGACCATGCATCTGCAACGGCAGACGTGCCGGTTCCACCTCCACATCCATGGGATGGAATGGAGGTCTGGGGCCCAATCGCTCCATTTGCATTTTTGTCAGGTGTTGGTCCAGCTTGGTACATGTCCCCGGCACGATGGTGTGGCTTTGCTACCAAAGCTCAGCAAAGCAGTGCAGAGCAACCTTTGCTTCGACTTTGTCAGGTGCCAGTTGGAAATTTATGGCTGGAGCGCGAGCAAAAAGATGTTCTGGGCGTCAGCAAAGTCGCACCAGCATCTCCAGCAGTGCAAGGAGCCATCTATGCTCTTCAGTTGCCTGAAGGTGTCTATTTCGAGGTGCAGCTTCGGAAGGTTTGGCCGCATGCCATGCTATCAGGCACCGACATGGCCGTAGGCCTTGCCATCGGCTTCACGCGATTACCCCCGCAGCGTGGGGTGTCTGCACTGAATGCAAGGGCACGAGATTGGCCTCTGAGCTGGGTGGTCGGATATGATGGGAGGTATTTTCAAGATGGTGAGGAGATGCACCCGACACTCAACACTCCACAGTTTGCAGTGCACGAGTTTCGCCGTCAGCGAGAAGCAAAACTAGCAGGTGAGGATTTTGATTGGCCGATTGGTCCTTTGGGCTGGTCCTTTGCAGAGCTCCTGCGAGACGATGTCGTTGGACTTCTCGCCCAGCAATCTGGAGAGATTGTCATTTACGTGAACGGCAAGGTGGTTTCAAGCATCAGTGCTGGAATTGGGGATGCTGGTCCGTTGTTTCCGCTGGTGGAAGTTTGTGGAGCAGCACGCGAAGTGGCCTTGGTGTCAAAACCTGCGGGGCCAGGTGGAGAGGATGAGCACGATGAAAGACTGAGGACTAAGGACCATCAGGCTGCTATGATTGAAAGTCTTTCGACACGTTCTTTGAGCTTGTTTTCTGATGTGTATGCTGCTGCGGTGATTGCTTTGCAAGTTTTCCAGAGTCATGTTCTTCCAGAGGTTCCTCCCGAGTTTGTAAAGCTGCTCGTGGCTACCCAAATGTGGCTCGCGGAAGGGCGGCCTGCCATTGCAGATCACAATGGCATGCTGATTGCGCTCAGCGACTGGGCCTCGAAGGTACAGAACCAGTCGCGAGTATCTGGCGGCAATTTGTCGCCAGAGATCGAGGAGGTAATCCAGCGTGTCTTTGAATCCGGCAGCTTCCATGGCACTGCCTCCATAAGATCAGCCGAGGAGTTCCGATCTGCGCTCAATGAGAGGACCGCCTGCAGTCATGTTTCGCCCGAATTTCTCCGGAGCCATGTGGCCCAGCACTCCATTCCATCATCAAAGTGGAGGCGACAGAGCAAAACTGCTGCCACTGGCAGCGAAAATCATGAGGGCCCAAGTGAAGAAGGCGGTGTATTGTGGGACCTTACCCCGTGGACTTTGTCGTCGTCTCATGTGAGAAGGGTGATGGTGGTATTAGAGTCACAAGATGGCGCTCGCATCAGCTCGGTGAACATTGGGAAGCTCGAGGCCAACATTCCGGATGAGTTGCAGCTGCATTTTGCTGAATGCTTTGAAGGCCCAAGTGGTCGCAATGTTGAGAGGCGAACGCTGCCCCAGCTGCTGTTCCGCGATGTTCCGCTCCCAGCAGATGTTTGCCCCGTATCCCTCGCCAAGTTGCTTGAAGCAAATGCCGCTGGCTTGCTGCTGCGCTTCGTGCGACGCATCGACCTGGCTGAGGCTGAGGAATCAAACTGCTTCAAAGGACCTGCAGCTGCCAAAGTCATTGGATCAGCCCTGAGGGGCAACGGCTCCTTGAATGAGTTGAAAGCAAGCAATCAGAGTTTTGGGGACACAGGCGTGGAATACATCAGCAAGGCATTAGTCCACGGTTGTCAGCTGCTGTGCCTCGACCTGGCCCACAATCAAATCTCTTCAGCTGGTGCTCAGATGCTGGCTCAGGCTTTGATGAAGCCAGGCTCCATGCTGCAGCACTTGGAGCTTCAGAACAATGAGCTGGCGTGCTCAGGTTGCGGTTTTTTGGCGGAGATGATCAAGGAGAACAACTCCTTGGAGTATCTCGGGCTTCAACACAACAGCATTGGTGCCAGTGGCGCCGTGAGTCTTGGGGCCGCCCTTATCAGCAACTCCTGTCTTGAAGAAATCGACCTGGGTTACAACTCAGTCGGTGTCGCTGGTTCAGGCGCCTTGGCTGCCGCGACGCGCTCAAACTCCTCCCTCCAGAAGTTGAACCTGCAAGACAATGGTCTGGAGATCCTTGCGGGGACCAAGCTCGCCGAAGAGCTCAGTGCCGGCCTGCAAAAGGATATCGATGGGTTGCTGGATGCAGTGCTGCCTAGACAGCCTATGGCAAAACGATCATCGGCCATCAAATCCAGACTGCAGGAAGGCCCTGCTGGCACCCAGTTGGTGAACTTGAATTTGCGCCACAATAATTTGGGTAGCATTGGTGGGGCCGCAGTTGTGGCAGCATTGCAAATTGCTCGCACGGAGCTCCAGGAGCTTAACCTTGCTTGGAATGGCTTGGGTTTGGAGACGGCTTCAGCCTTGGCAAACTTACTCGGCCCGCAATCGTTGTGCACTTTGACTCGGCTTGATCTAAGAGACAATCGAGGCTTGGGATTGGGCGCTGTTTTGCCCAAGGCGCTGCACCGACTGGTGGCCAACGTCCCTTCAGAGCCCATAGACAAAGCCCCCCGCAGTCCTCGTCGACAAGATGCTCACTTGGAGCAGCAAGAATCTGCCCAGCACCTCCGCTGGCTGAACATGGCCAACATTGATTTGGACAGTGAGGGCGCGGCCCTGTTGGCACCTGCCATGGCAATTTTTTCCAACCTAGAAGAGCTATTTCTATATAACAACCCTTACCTTGGACGTCCTCCACGTGCGGTCGAGCATCCGGAGGACGATTGGGAGGGCGAGCCTAGGGAAATTGCGGTAAAGCCCAAGGAGAAAGATCGCAAGCTTCAGCAAGGCATTTGCCGGCTTGCACGGGCCTTGGCCACGTCCACCCCCAGCCTCAAAAAGCTGGCGTTGGGTTCTTGTGCCTTAGGCGCGACCCTTGCAACAGAACTCTTGTCAATCCTATCCGCGCAGTCTGAGCTTGAAGACTTGAGCCTATGCGACAACGACTTGGGAACTGACCAGGCTCAGCAGTCCCATCTTCACACTGCCATTGGCAAATGTTTGTCCTCTGTGGCTTTGAAGAGATTGGATCTTGCCCTCAATGAGCTGGGGGACCAATGCGCCTTTGAAATTATTGCGACACTGGTGCGTGAGCAGCAGCAGGTGATTGTGGACTTTGGTGCGAACAAGGTGTCCCGAAGATTCCGTCTGATAGTCCAGGGGGCACTTCAAGATGAGCTAGCACAAGGCAGCGATCGTCCCAAGGCTGGCGACGCAACCAAAGAGCTGTCAGAGTTGCTCAAGGGCTTCGCCCCAGACATCGCTTTCAAAAGCCAAGTCGCCCGAGATTATCCGAGACAAGGAAAAAACAATCGTTCCCAGCGGCACGGGACCTTCCAGAAGTGAGACCACAACATTGCTTTCAAGCTTTTTCCAGCAAAGGGTGCTTGCCAACGCTCAAACACGGTTGTGCGTCGGGGCGGAAAGCTTCCAGTACTCAGAAGATCTGCATTCCAGGGGGGGGGTTCTGTGTTTTGCAGACCTTTGCCTGAAACAGATCCAGGGCCACAGAGACGGCTGCCACAGTGTGATTGAGGATTGGTTGGTTGGTAGCGGAGCAGCTTTTTCAAGAAAAGAATCAGACAAGATGGCACTGGCATCAGATGGAGAAGGCTTCATGGAGGCCTACACCAGTGCAGGCCGCGATGGCCGCCAAGCCGCCGCCGTCGTATGACAGAAAAGGCCGCTGGCTTGCGTATGAGGAACTGGTTGATGAGTGATTCTCATTCACAACCGCTGGGCGACGCACTCATGTACCGCGAGTTGCTTGACAACACCTTGCTACGAGATCCAACCGAAGGGGCCAACTGCTTCAAGAACACGCTGAAGAAGTCCTTCCTGAAAGGGGCAACCAACGTGTATATATCTTTGTCGGTTGCAAGAGTCTCTCATCTTCATCCCCAAGTTCAAGACCTTGCTACCAAAACTTGAAAGCACCTGGGGCGCAATCGCCAATAAGTGCAGAAGAGCTGCGCAGCCTCAGCAGCTGACGCGCCGCCCGTCAATTCCTGAACGGAGACAGAGAACATATGTCAGTAAGATGCAGCAGAAACACCGTGATGCGTTTCCACTCATGATAACCTGGTTGCGCAGTTCTTCATCATTCAGAGTGAACCATCAGATCAACAGGCTTTGGGTTGAGATGAAGATGGAAATGAAGGTTGCGCGGGAGCCGAAGATGAGGAGACATTCTGTGCCAAATTCGTTCGCAGCCAGAAAGGTGTTAGGGCGAAACCTCAGCAAAGAGAAAGAGAATCAAAAGGCAAAAAGGGCAGTCGCTGACAAGGTGGCTTCAAAGCTTTTAAGAGGAGCACGTAATGGGGAAACGGCAAAGGAAAGCAAGGAAAGAAAGGAAAGCTCAAGTATCAGAATCCTCTCGAAGGCAACAAAGGTGAGCCATCATACCACGACGGACAAGGAAAAGGCGGAAAGGACAAAGGAAAGTTCAAGAGGTTCGCCGTCATTGCGGAAAAACGCAGCCTGCCAAGCAGCAGGCTGCTGACCTCTTCCGGGATACCCAGCACAGGTCACAGGGCAATGATGGCCAGTTGCTGCTCACAGCGTCTTAGCGACCACCAACCGCAGCCTGCTTAGCAGCTCAGCTCAACTGGGCCTCACATCTCGTATATCGCAGAGCGCACTCCTCAGCACATGTGAAGCCTTTGGCATGTGTCGACAACCAGTCCCAATCAGGCGCAGGACGTGAAATTGCAGACGCCCACTTCAGAACAGACTCAAATAACTTTCTATAGCAACAGCCTTGGCAACACACCAGCCAGAACAGAAAGAACCATTCAAACATTGCGCCAGGAGAGCAACACTGGGCAGACGCACGGCCTTGCGCATGTAGGAAGCGAAGACAGCCTTGCAGACTCCTCAATGAAGAAACCAGCTAAAGCAGACGAGTTGATCAAGGTGCTTACAGGCAACCTCTTGAATTTTGACACGCGCCCTCCATTCCATACAGTGTTGCAGAGTAAGGCATTTCTTGCTCAATGGCTCGCGCGCAATACAGTGCCTTCGCAGGTGTCGGACTATCAGAACACTTATTGAAGCGCGGGGCGCATGGGCATGAGTGCATCATGCTGAGTTTGCACGAAAATTCAGAAACTTGCGTCGGCGCCTGCAGCCAGTTGGACTACACAAACCGCTTCGACCTTTGCGACCTTGTGTCCAATCTTGCGACAACGATACGCCGCTCATCTCAATTGTCAATGCTCTCAAGGCACTCCGGAAGTTTTGCACACCCGCAAGCAAGAGACGTGCTTCGCCGAGTCAGCGTACGGAATTTGCCCAGTGGAGACCCACACTCTCACATCCGCAGCCAGCGGCGGTCCTCACCCGCAAGATGATCAAGACGGGATGGAGGCGGATGAAAACGGAGTTGACGATTCAGTTGGGCGTTGCAAGTCCGAGAAAACCTCCTCGACGCTGGCACCGAAGACGAAAGCCATGCCAGGCAAGAAACTTGTTGAGAATTCCGAATCAGCGGATGATCCTCCTCAAAGCAAAAGGCTGCGAGGCGATCAATGGTCAGTGAAAAGCCATGATCCACCAAGACGCATTTCCACAAGTCGGTATTCTCTAGGGTGAGGCGGTGAGAGAAGCACGATCCCGATCTCGAATGGCTCCGCAAACACAAAGCTCTACTACCTCAAGGTCAGGTTCAATTAGTTGTATTACCTAGTACTTTGGGGGGGGAAAGGAACAATGCGCAGTCGGATGCGTACAAGCAGTACATTCATTGATTAGAGCCCAAAGGACTACGGTCACATGGAAAGTCCTGCCGCAGTGTACAATCCTTGCGCGAGCATTCTGGCATTCCTTCAACATGCCTACCAGGCATCATCTCATTGACCCTCTTGAGAACTGAGCGAGGGAGCAAGCCTCCACCAAGACGGCCAATGCTGGCAGGTACCCTGATGATCGCTCCGGCCCTCCTCGACCACGTCAAGATTGAAGTTGAGAAGGATGTCCAGTTGCAGAAGAACATGAGGAAGGCTTGTGAGGAGAGGGACATCCAGCGGACATTTTTCCCTTGCCCAGCACCGGTTCTTCGGCGAGCCCTGTTTGTTTCTCTGAGGCGATTGGAGAGGAGAGGACATCAAATAACTATGGCGGAGGAGGCGATGGTTTTTGACAATTCAGTGCAGATGTTGGGCCCTCCTCCAGAGGGGTTGACTAGCTCAGAGGCGCTGCGGCAGCTTCGAGCTTTTGATGGTTATGGGGAAGACCAGACCCCGTCAACTGTCAAGCCCTATGACCCGAAACTCCTCTCGGTGCCAGAGAAGGGGAACGTTCTAGTCCCTTTGGCCGACTTGTTGGGGGAGGACGGGCAGATGATTGTGGGCGAGTTCATTCGCTCGAGACTCTTGAGCGAGGATGAGGCGCGAAGACAACTGGTGGGTTGCGGGGTTGAGTGCTACACGGATCCAAAACTGCGTGACCCTAAGGTGCACAGGAATTTCGTGGCCAGGTTGTTCGAGGCGGCGCTGGTGGATTTCGCAGTCAGCCCTCCTTGTGAAGAGGTTGGCGCTTTCTTTGTCGGCAAAAAAGGATGGGCGTCTTCGCGCGGTGGTGGACTGCAGGAGGAGCAACGCACACTTCAGCACCCTCGATAGGGTCGCCCTCTGCGCAACGGGCTTAGTCGAATTGAGCTGAGTGAGGATGCAGTGCTTCAGCCACATTGTCTTTGGGGCTCAGTTCGCCGAGAAATGAGTATCTGAATTGGAGTCGCTCCTCTTATTTGGCGGGATTTGATTATTCCATGGAGTTCAGAAGTCACGGCTGTTGATGCTTCTACCTGGGGCCTTGGGGCTACTACTGCTTCCTACGACCGGGAACGGGTACAACAACTGGGGCGTTTTTCTGAGAGATGGAGGCTTGATATTCCCCACTTCAGCAAGCCGCGTGCAACTGCCTTCGGCTACTCGACT
Source organism: Effrenium voratum (assembly GCA_963377175.1). NCBI lineage: Eukaryota > Dinophyceae > Suessiales > Symbiodiniaceae > Effrenium > Effrenium voratum. The sequence continues at coordinate 37,972 of CAUJNA010001734.1, read as the reverse complement.
GTGACCGACGGTGAGGATGCCGCGGCGCTGGAGTGGGCGTACGCTGCTCAACCCGGCGAGGCCTGGCCTGAGCCGCTACGCGTCGTTGAGCTGAAGGAGAAGTTTTTAGCCCTGTTGCCAAAGAGGACGTGCTCCAGCAGTGGACTGCCACTGGTCGTTTCAAATGGGCTCGAAAGGAGGCCATCCCCGTTCTTAAAGCTCGGGCGTCCCTGTATGCGGTCAATCATGTTCTTCGCAGAGCTGACAACTTTCACAAGCGGCGTCTTGTGTTGTCGGATAGCACTACTGCAGTGTGTTGTCTTGATCGGGGACGAGGGAAGCGGTTCAAGATGAGGGAGGGTTTCTCAACAGGTCGGTGCCCCGCGTTTGAGCACCGGGAGCAGTTTCCGCTGGATACCGAGCGATGATGGGCCGGTCCCCCCGGTCTTGAAGCCGGCCAGCAAGAAAGCGAGTGCGCCACAAAAACGGCTCAGTCTCTCAGTGTCAGCGTCCCTGCAGAGGAGACAGCAGTTGCGAATCCTTCATCCGGCGGAGGAGCACGTGCTGTCAAAGACGGCCAAGTTCGACGAACCGTGCTGTTCGATCTCGAGCAGTTTTGGTTCATTCCGGAGCAACTCAACCGGTTACTGAGGCTGCCGTGGAGGTCACCCCAAGAGGCCATGTTCAAGGTGACTGTCAAGGAGGTCGGGGCAGCAATGGCAACGGAGGCAGACGAGTTGAGGATGGTGAAGGCGATTGGGCCTCCCCACCCTTACAGGCTTCGACACGGAGGGCCCAGCCTCGACTTCGCAAAGAGGTGGCGGACCTTGGTGGAGATTCAGCGAAGAGGAAGGTGGAGGTCATTCGGGAGCGTGAGGAGGTACGAGAAGGGTGGAAGGCTGACGCAGCAGCTGCAGGCTTTGCCAAAGGCCACACGCGAAAGCGCCATCCTCGCCGCGGACCAGATTGCGTCAAAGCTCCGGTCCCAGGCCTCGCCTGCTCAGTAAGATTGACGGTCGCGGTTTTTATTGAGATTTTCAGTGGAGTCGGGAACCTTGCCAAAGCAGTCGCCCGCGAAACAGGGTGGCCGACCTTGCTGTGGGACATCACGCTCGGCAGTGAATATGACCTGCGCAACGCTAGCAAAAGGCGAATGTTGGGGGAGTGGATCAAATCTGGGGCTGTTAAAGGTTTTCACCTCGGTACACCATGTGAGAGTTTTTCAAGGGCCCGTGATCGTCCTCCAGGACCTCCACCACTGCGCTCCGACAAGCAGCCTCTCGGTTTGGGTTTCTTGAAGCCGCACGACGAGGTCAAGGTCCTTCTTGGGAATCAGATGATGCGTTTTTCAGCCTGGCTTTTGAACCTCGCCCTTCGTTTCCATATACCCGCAAGCATGGAGAATCCAGCCCGTTCTCGTATTTGGTTGTGCCCACCTTTACTGGCACTGAGACGAAGGCGGCATGTTTCATGGCATGTTACGCATAACTGCGCCTGGGGAAAGGCTTTCAAAAAACCAACTGCTTTTCTTGCCGCGCGCCTCAATTTACATCGACTAGACACCGCTGTCTGCATTGGCGCAAAGCGTGGTTTCTGCTGGTTCACTGGCAACACCCACATTCCTCTTTGTGGTCAAGATGAACATGGCAACTGGTTGACTAAGCTGGCACAGACCTACCCTGCCCGCATGCGCACGGCCATTGCCAAATGTTTGAAAGACACGGACGTGGAACAGATTGCCAGGCAGTTTGAGCGCCATGTCAATGCGAGTTCGGCGTAGCCAGCTGGCATGCAATTTTGGGGTCAAGACGGCAAGGGATGTGCAAATATGGGCCGCTCTTCATTTCAGGCACCTTTGAGGCTGAAAAACAGCCGGAGGTTGTGGCCTGAACTTGGAGTTCGAGTCTCTCCCTGGCCGAAAAGGTGGCATGTGCGGATCATAATCTTGACACCAAAGGTCAACAGAAATTTGTGCAGCTTTGTTCTGCAGACAGTTAAGAATTTTGGCAATCACTTTACACACATGCAGCATTGTGGCTCAACACAGGGACTGCTACCACAATTCTCTTCTCCCCAATTCGGGATGGAAGGGAGGGTAAAGGAGCCCTTTGCAAGTACCATGGGAAAGTTGCAACATCCTGAAGCAATGCGCAAAACCAGCGAGGAGTTCCGAAACGACATAAACGCAATGGCACAGAACTCCGGGAAGCTTTTGGTTGCGCCGGCGAAACGAGGTTGAGATGCCTTGTCCAAAACCCATTCCCACAAATCATCGCAAACACATTGAGAAATGGAAGCGGTCCATAACAGAACTGCGTAGAAATACGCCCTCAGAAATAGTGCATGAACGCTGGGTACGGCACGCCGGACAGCCTAACGAGTGTGAGGCATCACTGTCAAACCTCATTTTCCAACGGAAGCACAAAACAATGTGGAGATACAGCGCGCCGCCAAACACATGCCCCAAATGCTCAATCACAGTAGCGCGGCATAATTACATGGTGTACGGTATGTGTACCGCTTACCTTAGTCGCCCAAAGCAGAACAATCACATACGCTCCAAAAATGCGGAAACTCTGGGCGCTGGGTGGCGTCAAAACGCACTGCCACTGGAAGACACCACGGCACACGCAGAAAACGCGCAATGCAGAATCCTCACTTCTATTGTCTCCTGCAATAGGGATGGCGGATAGGTTTCCCGCCTGGCCGCACTTTGCGGGTCGTAGCACGGCACATGGACTGACAGGTGGAAGAAGACCTCCTGGCGATCTTGGCTGGATCGTCGTATGCGGTCAAAGATGTCTTTCGCGTCTAGCAGTCTCAGGCTTATTGATGTGCTGCTGGGTTGCAGGTGACAATGTTCCATGTTTTTCGAGACATGCCATGCCATCAGTCCGGCTTTCATGCATCAGAGCCCTGTGGATTGACTGAGCCATTTGGGACCTGTTCACTGTGCCAGTGTGCTGGGAGAGCAGTTGCCAGTCTCCTGGGAAGGTTCTTACCGGCTGTTGCATTTGTTGCAAGATGCAATGAGCCCTGCTTGGCTGCTTCATTTCTGCTTCCCCATGCAAGGAAATGTGCCGCTGCTCGACAACTGCAGCGCAACTGAGGCAAACCCTGCATCAGCTGGCCGTGCCCGGTTACAAAATGCCAGGGCCGCTGGCCGTTTCACCTGCAAACCCTTGAATAACAAGGGCGTCAACTCCATCGCATGGTGGGCCGTGGGATTTAGCGTGTGCATAGTCAGCTAAAATCAGCACCCAACACTCACCAACTCCTTCTCTTCGTTTGTTGCAAGAACGTGGCAGAAACTTGCAATGGCATGAATGGCAACAGCCTTCTATGTTTCAACGCGACGCAGAGAACAGCCAAAAGCGGTGGTCTTTTCTTTGGATTCATCCGGAGGACCAAACGAATCAGGCGAATCCCTTACAATGAGTCAATTCCCCGGTCCTCCGCAATCCGAAGTTGACAGTTGACAGTACCTTCTTTTGATCATTGATTGCAATCACCAAGAGGTCACAAACTCTTGACACCACACCTCACGCAGGCAAACCCAGGAGAGCGTGGCCAAGGTGGCGATTATTGGGACGCATTTGAGGCGTGTGCGAGGCACGCGCCAGTGCCTGCAGCTCAAGATGTGCGACTTGTGCAGACAGCAGCGCCTGCCCGACTTGATCTTCATCAGCCGTGTGTCTCAGTGATGCGTGGGTGGCGTGCACAGCTGTTTGCCGGGCTTGAGCACGGGTTTGCTGACTAACTTGAAGATTTTGAAGTTGTCGCGCCCTCTTGGGCAACTTCCAGTGGGCTGGCGCAGCAATGCACGCAGCCCGACGAAGACAAACATTGCATCATCAGTACCCCTTTTCGTTGTGTGCTATCATCCTTGCACGTCAGGTTCCGCTGAGGAGCCGCAATTTTGGAGCACATTTACCCTTCCGTGAAGCTTGATCAGATTGTGCAATTCCCAACGTTTACTCGTGTCATTCTTTATATGCTTTTGGCTGCATTCGTCCACACCCGGCCCTGGGCCGAGGCAGCGGTAATACAGAGCTCTCCAAATAAACATCAAGATAATGTTTGAGGCAACTTGCTTCCGAATCCGCAGCTGTCCCGAGTTTGATTGATTGAGCTGGCTCGCTGGAAGCCTGCTGGACTCTTGCAGCCTCATGTGACATGATAGGTTGGATGACTCACTGCGCGCGAAGCAAGGCCTTGCCGGAGGCAGGCTCGATTCACAGCAAATGCAAGAATTGCCGAATTACCTTCATTTGTTAGGCAATTTCCTGTCAGACAGTGCATCGCGTGATGGTTCCTCGCACCTTGGCAGAATGTCGCACGGCGTGCGAGCCAAATGCACTGGCCACCCAAGGTACTGGGATGAATATCGAAGCAGTGGAGCAGGAGCTGAACCTGAGACGTATGGTGTTTGGGCGTCACATGGTTTTAGACACCATCCAACGTGTCAACACATGCAGGCCGACAAAGTGCTCCGTCTGAGCCAGCCCCTGAGAAGCTCGTTGCTTGATCCTTGCAGGTGTTTGTTGCCGCACCTTGATTCCATGTTTCATATTTTTGTTGCTGCCTCGTCGTTCGCCGTTTCGTGCTCAGGAAGAAAGTGCCTGAAAAGCAGGATGCAGCTGCCAACTGATGCAAGAGTGTGAGAGAGATGGTGGCCGAGCTCCTGCGGTGCTGGCTGTAAGACTTCTGAGTGCGTCTCAATGGCAGAAGCCAGGGCTTGGATTAAAGGCTTGGCTTACAGCACCATGCCACATTCAGGGTTGTGACAGCCCCTTGTTCACTTGCGTTTGAGCTTCTGGTTTGTCAACACAATGTAGGGTCGTGCTATCTCACCCTCCTCGCAGGGTATGCTGTGCCTAGACTGGTTCTCAGCGGCCCCGGCAGGAGAAAGACCTCAAGCGGGTCAACAGCGGTGCATACTGGGATGCGGAGCAGTGGGATCCAGACCAGCGTGGCAGCCCCCAGCTGCTGTCAGCCACGCATGCGAACCGCACACAATGACATGTGACACTGACTGCTTTGGAGGCAGCACGCAAAATTCGGGTGAGGTGTGTATGTCGGTGCGGAAGCTGGAATGCAAAACCACTTGCAGGCGGGCCTTGTTGCCTTGTACCTTTCTTATCGTGTTGGCCAGCTGCCGGGGCCAGTCTGAAAAGTTTTAGCAAAGCCAGGCTGTGGATCCAACGAAGGATGAAGTGACTGTGTGGCGGGCATGGGCTCGCGGCTTAGCATGGGCATGAGAGCGTAGAGAATGTCACGCCCACTGTGGGCAGTGCCCATGACGTTTGTTGTGGGACTTGGACTCTGGGTTGTGGGTGCGGAGCATCCCTCGAGCAAGTTCTAGGCTGGCGGCTTGTCGAGCCAGACGTTGGGGCACGATGGCGACACGGGCCCACTGCCTGAGCCACAGAAATTGCCAGCACGGAGTGAGCCTTGCAGCCAGAAATCTGCATGACTCCATCCCACCCGTCGTGGTTTGGACGAACTGCCCTTTGCCGGAGCCGTTTGTTCTGTCTCGGGGTGTCACTGCTCCAATGGCAAGCACGCCGCAATGCCGAGCCATTGGAACCAGGCACAGACTGAAGTTGTTTGCAGGAGTTGTTAGTTCTGTTGCATTGGGTGCAGGACAGATTAAGCAAGCAGCTTGAGACAACACTTTGCCGTGATCCAAATGTTGGGTACCTGAGAATGGTATTGAGTTGCGCCGGCAGAACCATGCTTAAGTGACTCAAGCGGCTGCAAACGCAACCGCTCTAGACTTGCTCTCACCCTGCGCCGTTCCTTTTTCGGCAATGGCAAGCAAGAACCATTCCGAAGAGCCGAGCCTGTGGAATGATGATGATGACAGCGCTCGGGTTGGAAGGTTCTTCGCACAGATGAAGATGAAGTGGGACTCCTTTTTGGCTGAAAAGCTTGGCAAGAAGGACCAGCTCTCAGATGAAAGCCAGAAGATGAAGGAGATTGCTGCAATTATGCGGACATTCGACAATGGCGTTGTAGAGGAGGAGGAAGATCAGGACAAAATTTGGGTAGACAGTGCAGCCTTTGACATAGTCATCAGCTGCATCATTGTCCTCAACGCTTTCATCATTGGGCTGGAGACTGACGTTCGCCGTGCATCAAAGGAAAGAGATGCAGGATGGGTGGTGGCGGAAGTCTTCTTCCTTCTATGCTTCTTGGGTGAAGTCGGGCTTAAGATGTACTACCACACTTGGCGCTGGGCTTTCTACAGCTTTTCAAACATGCTCACGATTTTCATTTGCTTTATGGCCTTCATCGACTGCACCATTCTGAACCCCATAGGAGTGTCTGGAGTTCTGCGGATGTTCTCTATGTTCCGAATAGTTGGCATCTCCCGGCTGTACAAGCTGATCAAAAGGTATCGTCGTTTGGATGAGCTGCGGCTGCTGCTTCAAAGTCTCAAGGACTCAATGCAGACGCTATTTTGGACTGTGGTGTTGCTTGTGGTCGTTCTGTACATTGCGGCTGTGATCCTCACGCAGCAGATCGGTCACAATGTGGAGGTCTATGGCAACTATCGCAAGCTGAGTGGTGGGTGGGATCACGAAGAGCTCTTTGGGACTGTTGGGCGGAGCATGTTCACGCTCATGCAGGTCATGACTCTGGACAGTTGGCTCAGCAAGGCGGGGCCGAAAGCCGACCTGAGTTTCACCAGTAGGGGGTATTTCAGATGTGGTCCCTCGTGATTTACTGCAGACTGATTATCTGATTTGAACGACCTGTGTTGAACTGTCCTTTTGACAGAACTCCCCAGGTAGTGCGACATGTGGCCGTCAATCAGTGGTACATGATCGCCTTTTTCTGTGTGTTTCTCCTCATCACAACATTCGGCATCATGAATATCCTGGTTAGCGTCATCGTGGAGCAGACGTTGGCAGCGTCCCTTCAGAACAAGCAACGCTTGCGAGTTCGGGAGGAGAAGGCTCAACGTGCTGAACTAGACAGTATCAAGGAGATCTTTTTGATTTCGGACACAGATGGCAGCAACAGCCTTGATCGAGAGGAGTTCCTAGCTGCCGTGAAGAACCCAGAGGTGCAGTGGCGCATGAAAATGCTCGAGCTCCCGGTGGCAGAAACTGTGAAGCTCTTCGGCGTGCTGGACGGTGACGGCTCGCAGACTTTGAGCTACACGGACTTTATCCAGGGCTGCGCCAAGCTGAAGGGTCATGCCATGAGCAAGGATATGTTGGCAGTCATGGCCCAGGCATCGTGTTGAAGGAGATGCACTGTGATGCAAATTAATGTCTCATGTTTTCGTTTCCTGTAGCACAATGCAATCTAGCACGTCAAGTCGATCGCACTGTTGGCATTGCTCATGCTATTGGCAGGCTGACGCTCTCGCAACCAAGATGGACCTGATGGATGATTCCCTTGCGGAGAGCGAGCGCATGGTGGCAGGGCTCGATGAGATATCTTTGCGCATTGTCCGCCGCTTCGACTCTGCAATTCTGGGCTCCCGCCGCCGAATGGCACACGCTGCTGGCGGCTCCAAGCCCATCATTCCTCCAAAGAGGGACGGCGCTTCAGGTGACAATGTTCCACTTTCAGTGGGCAATCGGCCAAATCTGCCGCCGTTCCCTGACCTTTTGCGTTGATGAACGGCCAGTTCGAGGAAATCTGAGATCATCGTGGTTGGTCTGTTTCACCGTCTCACACGTCCAGCAGCTGTTGCTTTGAGGCTTGATTGGCTGGGCATGGGTGGCCTTTCCCACGTTCTTCACGTTGAAGGTCAGTGGAAGGTCTGGACTGTAAATGCGTGCGCAGCTTTTGGCTTTCGCTGAACAGTGGCGCTTGCACTGCATTTGTCAGGTGATTGCGGCGTAGGACGCGCCGGCTGCAAGGCACACTTGAGCCATTTCGCTTGCCAGGTTCAGGGCGGAAGCTTCCAAGTGAGTGCAATTTGCACTGGACGAGCTAGCCACGCATTCACACTGAGGGTCAGGGGTTTGACCTCAGTGACAGGAAACAAAAGGAGGTGCGGCGTTGCTTGCTTTGAGCGTGTCGCCAGCGGATTCTTCCAAGCTTTCCTCTGGTGATGGCTTGGGCCACAGCAGCACTTGCAAAGATGGGGCTTCATTAAGTGACACCCGAATTCCGAGCTTTTGTTGCTCGTGTTGCACAGTTTTGCTACATGTTTGATTCTTAGACTAAGAGTTATTTGCGATGAGAATCGGCAAGGATTGACCTCAGAGAATCCAGCGCAGATGCCAAAGTGAAACTTGAGGCAGGTTGCCATGTTACTTGTGCAATTTATGCCACCATCATGAACGTGAATCAGTGATCGGCCGGGCAGTTGTGACAGTGAGAGCTGGCAACATGCTCGCTTTCTGATCATCCACCTGTTTTTGTGCCGCGCTAGGATCTTTATGAGGTCCTGGAGGAGTCCTGCCTTGAGACTTGATTGACTTGATGTTAGGCAGGTTCTGAGGCTGCAGCAAAGGGTTTTTGCCAGTGCCATGACTTTGGCACCTTTGGTTCCAAGCAGGGTGCAATTTGTGAGGTCTGTCGGCTGCGGCAGTTTCGGGGTGGTGCGGAGGTGTCGGCACAAAGGCACAAGTGCTGCCAAAGCATCGCTTAAATTGACTCATGGCCATTCGTACAGGTAGAGGCATGCGTTAAAAGAACCCAGGGAAGTTTAACGAGAACTGTTTTAAAGACTGGATGTAATGCGTGTGAAATGCCTGGGCAAGTTACGAAGAAGGTGGAACATGCGAGAACTGCGGATAGAAGCGAGCCCAGCGTGGCCCTGCGCGTGACTTCGGCTCTTCTGCATGTGCGGGCACGTTAGCGCGCTGCTTCACAGTCTTTAATCAGGAGCCTCTGCGCACTTTGTCCGGGTCGACCTTCAAACAACTCGTGGCGCTTCCTGGTTCTCATATGCTCGCTGTGAGTGGGTCGACAAAAAAAAACTAGTGTGCGCGGAGGGACGGTGGAAGTCCACTCCAAGTGACTGAGTGCCCTGCCCAGTAAAAAGGGCCTCGTGACGCCCACTGAGTTGCTCAGCTCAAAAACGAGGGCGGATATGCTGACTGCTTACTCCATGGTCCATGGCTTGGAAATGTGACAAACTCCTGGACAACGCCACGGTGCCTTTCCATTCTTTAGAGTTCTGGCTTTCCACGGGCCGGACATCGCCCGGGGGTACTACATCGGCGTGTCGCCAGGGCTGCTCTGGGCTACCGTTGAGGTCGCCTTCCCAGTCTACTTCTGCTTCTGCCGCTCCTTACTGCTGATCTGCCCTGCTATTTCGCCCTGCTGTTTTACCCACCGACTTCACAGTCCCTTCCTTTGCGCGAGCCAGCTGCGGACCTTATTGGCCATGATCCAAAAGTGACGTTAGACACCCGTCGAGCTACAATTTGGAGCACTTTTCAGCTCGAAACCTGCCCGTGTTTGAGCCCTTTTGAGGCGTGCCGGCTTGCTTACAGCGGCTTTGCTGGTGATGCCGGTGGCGTTGCTGTTATGCGCGGTCTCTTTCTATATACGATCCAAAAGTGACGTTGGGGCTACAGTTTGAAGCACTGCCTGCCCGTGTTTGGGCACTTTTGAGGCGTGCCTTTTTTCGAGGCCTGCGGCTCGCTTACAAGCGGCTTTGCTGGTGATGCCGGTGATGTTGTTGCTCGATTTCTTTTCTATGAGATCCAAAAGTGTTTCGAGCCGAAAGGGTGTCGACCGTCATGTTTGGATCTTATATAGAAAAGAAGTCGGGTATAGCAGCCACATCGCCGGCATCACCGCAAAGCCGCTTATAAGCGAGCCGCAAGGCCTCTAAAAAACGCACGCCTCAAAAGTGCCCAAACACGAGCCCGGCGGGTGTCCAACATCACTTTTGGATCCTATATAGAAAAGACATCCGGCACAACAGCAACGTCACTGGCATCACCAGCAAAGCCGCTTAGAGCAAGCTGTAAGGACTCGAAAAAAAGAAAGGCACGCCTCAAAAGTTCTCAGACGCGGGCAGGTTTCGATCCGAAAAGTGCTTCAACTCCCGAAAAGAAATCGGGGTTCCTGTCCTTCATTGATGTGAGGAGAAGGGACCATAGTGCGCTGTAGCAGGTCCCTTCGTGGCAAGTCATTGCAGGCTGCTGCCTCATGTTCAGGATCCGCGGCAGGAGCTGGGTCTAATCATGCTCCCAGAGAACCCTCAAGCTTCTCAAGCCTACGGACGCCCTGTCAAAGGGAGCTCTGGGCTTGTTGATTGCTGCGCCATCCAGATCAGCGTTTAGGTGCATCTTCGCCACTGTCATCATGACCTCCAAGTTCGCTGGGAACTTTGCATACCTGACCAAGAGCTACGCCTTGAGAGTCCTTCGAAACGAGTCGTTATGTTCACTATCAAGTTGCCTCTCCAGCACGGGCTCTCATACCTTCTCTTGTCCGGCACGGATATGCGACTTCCTGCCCGGAGGCGCTTGACACGTCTGCAAAATTGCTGTTGTGGTTCGTTCGCGCCGCATGTCGCTGTAGCTCGTCGTGTTGTTGCCCATGCCGCTGCCCAGCGGGAAGCGATTTTCGATTTCCATGATGAGAGCTGAGGAATAGAAGCGGCCCTGTGTGTGTGTGACTTCGTCGCGTGTGTGCAAGCCACTTTTATATAATGTGCTGACCAGCAAACTGACCAACTAGACAAGCTGACACGCTACCTAACTGGCCAGCCAGCCAGCCAGCCAGCCAGCCAGCCAGCCAGCCAGCCAGCCTGCCATCCAGCCAGCCAGCCAGCCAGCCAGCCAGCCAGCAGCAGATGTGATGGGTAGATAGACAGACAGGTCAATAAATGAAGGGAAGTAGATAGACGGATGGATAGATAAATGGGCTGACTTGATGTTTCGCCCGCCGGGCTTAGCTTCGACCGGGCTTGGTCGGTCGGGGGAGGTTGTTGGAGTGAGTGGGCCTGCAGTTGCGGGCAGCCGCGCTACAAGGAACGGTGTCAGTTCACCGTCTCTGCCTGTTTGCCCACAGCGCTTCTGCCACGACCAGTTTTGCCACGGTCTTCCTCCTCGTTTGCAAGGCTCAAGTTGTTTTAGCAACTTGGGCATGTGGCACACACACACACGCATCACGACTTGACATCTCATCACATCCACTACTACGCACACAAAAAAATCAGAGAGAGAGAGAGCGAGAGGGAGAGAGAAAGAACGAGAATGAGAGAGAGAGAGAGAGGGGAAGACGAAGAGGAAGAGAAAGAGGAAGAGCACAGGAAGTGAGAAAGAGACAAAGAGAGAGAGAGAGAGAGAAAAAACAAAATAAATAAAAAGAAAAGAGAGAGAGAGAGAGAGGGAGTGAGAGAGAGAGAGAAGGAAAGCTCCAAACCATAGTTCTTCAATTTTTTGGAGCTGCCGGCCCCCGGAACTTTACTTTACTTGTATCTACACATGTATATGTGCAGAACCCCGTGGCCATGGAAAGATGCTTGCATCAGTACCAACTGCAGTTTGACATTGTGCTCGCAACAAGCCAGATAAGTCAGCTGGCCATGCCTTGCGTCAGGTTCGGGAAGAACGTGCGTGATCAAAAGCGTTCGCAAGGACGCCGCAGGTGAGAGGTACCCCGTCTTATTTGCAAGTGTCGGGCAGCGAGTGCCGGCTTGCTTGCCCAACTTCATGGATGCCTATCGGACGCAGGGGTGGCTTGCTTCATTGCGTGTTTCTTACCAATGTGGGCATGCCTTCTACATTGTTTCTGCCAGCGCCTGGCACAAGCGTAGCTGACAGCAATCTTAACAGATGACCACTAGATTCAGTACTCCACATCTTGGCGACCGTTGCAGGTACCGTGCTTTGTTGGTTGACCGGCATCTTGGTGAGAAGCTTTTGTGGATGTCAAAGGAGGCCATGGCAGTACATTTTTAGGATTTCCAATTCACCACACTTGCTGCTGGAGGCCCAGCACCCCAACATTGCAACCTACCTTGACATGTTGGAGGGCCCGCAGCACTTCTTTGTCGTTATGGAGGCTGGGAGGCTGTTTGCGCTTGTGACCCGCTGCCTCTTGTTCTCTTGAAGGAACTTGCTGGTGCAGAGCTGATGGAGCAGGTGGAGGAGAGGCATTCGCAATTTTTGTCGATTGCTATGTTTCCTTATTCTACGTCACTTCAAATCAATGCTGGTAGCAATGTAATGTTGGTTCTTCCAAGGCATGAGGTGCGTGGGGGGGGGGGGGAGGGGGCGGGGCTGCGCTGCTTTGGTCGGTCGGTCACCAATTCAACAGCCCCGTATCCCCAAATAGAATCATGGTGAAAGGGACTCCTGCTAATTGCAGCAGTCTTTTGGTTTGCCTTGCTCTTGGCGCTGGCTGCGTTTGGCTCAGCTCGCTGCTGAGCAACACTCTCTGAGCAGCTTGTGGTTTGGGTTGTTAATCTTCTGTTTCGAGGAGTGCTTCCCTGTCACCGAGGCCTGGGTTGAACAATGCTTTTGCACATGTGTCCCCCTCAAGTGTAAAGCCTCGATCTGCGGCCTAGAGTATCCATTCTGACCATCAAGCCTGGCAGCGCTTGGGGTAGGAGGGAATCTTGAGCTGATAAAGATCACAAGTGGCTCACAAGGCATACCTGCAGCGTGTGATGAAGCAGATCCTGTCAGCCTTATCGCGCAATGCTCGGCTCGGCTGCTGTTCCCAGACGACACTTCACCTGCTGAGGCATCTTCACAACAAAGTTTGCCTCGTGCATCGAGACGTCACTTGGACGTGTGCATCGGGTTCTTTCCGTTTTGCCTAAAGCTGCTGCTACGTTGTCCGCCTCCGAGCAGCTCCTCTCACTAAGGTGAAGCTATCAAACTTCCGCTTTCGCAACGCAGTCGCTTGCTGGCAATTGTGCCTAATGAGGCCCTCCATTCTATCTTTAAGGCATATGCACATGGATATGTGTTTGTCATGTTTGTTCCATGTGTTTTTCAATGCATTTTGTGTCATGGACACATATTCCACACTTCGAACATCGTCCAACACCATGATTTCGAATATTCGGAGCTCCGTACCATATTATAACTGCCAGCAGCTGAGTAAAAAATGCTGCTACACGGGCAGCAACCTCACGCCTGCACGCCTGCTCATATCAGATGCAAATCATATGCCGTTACGCCAGAAACCCCTCGTATTGACGGGCTGCTTGAAGCATTTAACTTCCCAAAGCGCAAGCTGTGTGTGTGTGTGTGAGTTTGATCCTAGTTCGTGCTGGGCGTGTGCGATCGCTTACGATTGATTCTGCAGTCCTAACACCATGAGCAGATTCGACCCCTGCATCCGACGGTGGCATGCTGAAAGTTGGGCACACGCGCATGTGGAAAATGTGAGCTGGCAACAAGTGAGTTGCAAAGTGAAGCCTGCAAAACCACAAAGGCTAATTCATGATGTCGGTGGCTCATCTCCCAACTTATTCAACATATAATGCACAGTGGCCTAGGCGCCCTAATCACAGAATTTGGTACATCAAACCTTCCCCCGCTCTCACCGCCACCTCCAGCCCAGCACTTTCATTTCCTTTTCATTGCCTTTCATTTCCCATTGTTTCCTTTCGTTTTCCTTTTACTTCCCTTTCATGTCTTCTTCATGATTTCTTCATTTCTGCTTCATTTCTGCTTCATGTCTCTTCATTTCCCATTTGTTGCCCCACGAGTTCCTTCACGTCACTTCCCATCAATTGTCCTGCATTTCCTTTTGTCGTCATTTCCCGCCATTGTCCTTTCATGTCCCTGTAGTTCCCTGTCATTTCCCTCAATTTTCCTTTCATTCTTCGATCACGTTCCTTTCACTTTCCCGGCCTCTCCCCTTCATGCCCTTTCATTCGCCTTCAATTCTCCTTCATGTTCCTGTCATCTCCCCTGCGTTTCCCTTTCAATTCCTTTCTTTTCTTCTTTTTTCCTCTCACTTCCCATTCCTTCATTCATTTGGCTTGATCTGCCTTTCAGGTCCGTTAATTTCTCTTTATATCCTCTTCCTTTCCCTTCATGTCCTCTTCATTTCCCCTTCATTTCCCCTTCAGTTCCCATTAATTTCCCTTCATTGCTCTTTGTTGAACCAAGATCATTCTTTTTCAACCCAGCCTACACGTCATGTTCTACCTCTAGCTTGAGGACGTTTGTTCCAACTGATGTTGTGTCGTGAACATTTTGTTTAAGAAGCTCCCAAAAGCATATTCTAACTTCCGGAGTCGGAGTATAGTTTGTAGTTGGCGACAAGGCAGTGCTGAGGCGGTAGCCTCGTGCGCTGTTGGTGCCATTCGTTGAATACGCGGGCAGGTTCGTCATGATTCTGAACGCCGCACCGTCGGCGCCTTTCAGGGAGTTCGGGAACTATGTTGGCTGTGCCAACAGCAGATGGTGATGCAAGTGCAAGCTCCACACCAAGATCGTTCCGGTTCGTCATGGACATGCGAGGGGCGTGAGATGTGGGAGGGCTGGGGCAGTGGCAGAAAATCGTCTAGGTCACCTTCATCGCCAAAGTTGAAACTGAGAGGAAGGGCAAGTGACCCTGTTGCACACGCGCATCATGAAGCTCAAGGGCGGAGATATTGCTGGAGGAACGCGATCAGATTACGGTGAACGGAGAAGTGGCTGCCCAAGCGGAACGATAGTCAAGCTGCGCAACCGGCAAAGCACACTCTTTACCGAGCTGGAAAAGAAGGAGGGTTGCTTGAGGGATTCGCGATGAAGCCCGTGCTCATCGAGACGACGCCAGTGATGAGAAGCAGATCGAAGCCAATCAGGCATTGGTAACAGCGCTTGTGATCACGTATGGGTTCGGGATGCGTCTTGTTTCCTGTGTACAAAGATCCGTTGACTGACGCGCGTCTTGGATCAGTTCCGAGTGCCGCGTCTCCATACGGCGGCGGCAGTGGAAGTTGCTTTGGCGGTGGAATTTCTGGTCAAGGAATCGGGCAAGTCCGGAGGCGGAGGATGACGGCGACGGTGATGAGGCCGAGGATGAAGAAGAGGAAGATCCTGGGAGTTGAGAAGACAAGAGCATCGAGGAAGGAAGCGGAGAAGGTCATCGTTCCACTCTGGCCACAGCTGGACAACTGGAGGAGGGTGCTCACTACGAATCGTTGCTGGTCCGGATGCTGAAGCTTTCATGGTCAACCCCGACCTTGATCAACTACCCAACTCTGGCGACCCTAGATTTGCAACGCTTGACATTCAAGTGCCAACCGCTCTGCAGGCAATGTTGCGCAGTGCTCAAAGACGTATTGTTGGATGTAACTCGCCATGGTCGTGCTGAACAGCGACTGGGCGGGTGCGCGTGAGCCGGTGAGTGCATGTGGCAAGCATGGGCACGGTGCTGGGCGAGTGTGCGTGAGCGGGCCTGCTTTTCATGTGGCAGGCGTGGGCGCAGCGCTGGGCGAGCGCGTGCGAGCGGGCATGCGCGCAGTTTGGCAAGCATCGACACAGCGCTGAGCGAGCCGGAAGACTACGAGTCTTCTCCTAGTCTTCCCCGCTCGTTTCTCAGAATGTTGGAACCTATCTCTGTTTTCGCGTTTTCCTTTTTCCTAATTAACTTGAAACCATTGGCGCATTGGAAACAAATCGCTGGTCTGTTCTCACTTAACTAGAAGCAAGTGATAAAAGCAGCTCAACATGAATGATTTTTCAGGTAATGTTTGGGAAGTAGTGAATAGAACACAGAGAAACACTGATGGGTTTCCAGCAAATGATTACGCAGACAAAATAGAAGCAACTCAAAAACATGTCTGATTTCCCAGCTACTTTTTCTAGTTAGTTCAAAAAGAAGAAGAAAGCTAGAAAGTATAGACACTGATTGATTTTCCACCTAAGTTTTTCGAGTTACTTGGAGCAGCTAGACACGAGTGGGATAGCTTGACTGGCTTTCAAGCTATTGTTGTTTGGGACAAAGCATGCAAAGAGAAACAGAAGAACTCCAATATTTCGGGAAACGAACCTGTGACAACTGCCGGAAAACTTACGGGAACAGACTAGGACAACTATGGGAAGACCATCAGAAGACTTGGGGCGCTCGACGGGAAGACTACCGGAAGACTACGGGAAGATTATGAGAAGACTACGGGAAGGCTGCAGCAAGACCGCAAAAGACCGCAGGAAGACTGCGTTGGTCAGCGCGGTCAGCAAGGCTAACCGTCAGTCGGCGCGGTCAGACCGTCTGGCCGTCGGTCAGCGCTTTTTGCATGGTCAGGACTGCTGGCTCTGCGCGGCTGGCAGCGAGCGCGATCGGACGGCGGGCCGTCGGTCAGAACTGGCCGTCAGTCAGCACGGCTGACCGCTGGCCAGCGCGGGTCAACGCGTCAGCGCGGCTGGCCGTCGGTCAGCGCGGTAGCCCGACGACGGTTTGCGCCTGGCTGTCCAACCGCCGGTCAGCGCGGTCAACCTTCCTGCACGCTTGCGTGTTCACGGTCAGGAGCAGCACGCAAAAACGCACGATGGCAGAAGCAAGTGGAACTACGCCGGCTCGGTGGATGGCGCCGACCTTCCCACACACGCGAACTTTTGTGATGCCGCCTGGCTTGATGGCCAGGCCTCACATCAAAAGAGGGCTCACCTGGTACCTCCCTTGTCAATGGAGTACGAGCAGTTCCCAACTCGCAAGGGGAACGAACTGACAGGCACGTCGGGCAAGCTGTTGGACGGTTTCATCTCAACAACGTTGCTGCTCCAGCCAAGAAGACGCGCAACAAGTCGACGCATTGTCTTCCAAACAAAGTTTGCTCTGACATTCGCACCGCGCTACAAGATAGGACGCCTCATCTCAAGCTGGTGCACCACTTGCGGTCGGACGTGCTACTCGCTCGAGACACTCCTGCGCTATCTGCGTGATGTGCCGGGTTTCCAAGTTTGCCGCATAAGATCACTGTACGTGTCACCAACATAAATCTTTCATTGTTCTCCAAAATAGTCTACGGTTGTGTGATGGACTTTATGGTGTTGCGTCCAAAACACATTCTGCGCCGGTATAATCATGAGGCTGGTGAGTTCCAGTGTGATCTTTGGTTTTTGATCGTTCATGTGCTTTACTCTTCTCGTTTCCGATGAGATGCGTTATGTAAGTATGTTCGCTTTCCACACACAGCTGGCTTTCGTCCGTTTTCAAATGACTTGCGTGTTTCAGAGCGATGCGCTAGTGACCTGAAGTGTGACACCAAGAATCGGGTAAATGAAGATCGGTTTCATTACCTTTCCGGCTAAATGGTGGTGGACTACTTTCCTCGGTCTACGCGTTTCGATCTGGAAGATGTTTGCACAATATGACAGAATCCGGTTTGCAAAGATATCATGAGCTGGCACTCCACGATGATGCGCTTCCTATGTGTCACCTATGTGACAGTCAGCGGATTGCTTTGTGGCGAACTGTTGATCAATCCCGGATCCCAGATGTTTCACAGAGTTGGAGAAGACATCACGAAACAAAGCAATTGTCGCTTGTCCGCATGCTATGAGCGACCCAGTCTTTGATGTTAGGGCCAGACGATGAGCAGTCTTCCACCACCATTTAACCGAAAGGTAACGCAGCATTGCGCTGACACCGTCTGGAGGTGAGCTGGCGCCCCACAATGATGCTGTTTCGTGTTTGGGCCCCAAAACGTGATGCTGTTGCGAGGGCCCCGTGTTGCATGTGTGTGAGAACTTTCTGGGCAGGGCACAGCCGCCACCGCGCCGGGTTACACATCGTTTTCTAGCCGCGCGATGGACAGAGCCTTTTTGCGCCTTTCAAACCTCGTTTAATTTCCCGCAACTCCCTTGCGGTCATTGTCGCTACCGGAGTTGACTCTGACAAATCACGGAGAAGACTGGCTATCACTTGCTTACCACACATAAGGATGCATCTGGCAAGGGAGCGACCGATGGCGCCGTGCGCTAACGAGGAGACAGTGCCGAGGGGCCGTCCGTGCGCCGGTGGGACTTGGGTTGTGACGCTTGGGGTGTGTTTTGTTTGTTCCTGGAAAATCTTCATCAATGCTCAGGTATCATGAACATGCCTCACACCTTCAGGGACGAGTGCGTGGCAACTGGTGCGCAGCCATAAGTTCGTTTGAGCGCCAAGTCGTGCTTATCAAACACCTTGCGGATGTTCTAGAAGGACAGTGCCAAGTGCCAAGTTCCTCACCAGTGCGCAAATTGCCACGTGAGGCAAGCGATCCACCGATCCGAGAGTTTGGGACACTTGTTGCAATGAGCCCCTGACGCACGCGATATGCCAAACCTCGGTTGCTGGCGCTGCTCTTTGCGAGCACCTGCGTTCGGTGGAGCTTGCGATAATCGGCTTGAGACATGGCAACAGCTGACCGTGTTGGCAAACATCGCCTCAAGCCTGCTAAAGAAGGCGAAGCACACGCCCAAACTGATGCATTTGCTTGTGCCGCCAGCTGGATTTCATTTGGCTGACTGAATCCGAACACAGCCAAAGCAAACGATGCGCATGCAGGGCGGGATGCCTGAGCGGCAACCTAAGGAAGACTCAGCCAATTTGGCGTTATTAGATTTCGGGTTTGCTACAAGCACGAGCCCGGATCTCGACAGTTCTTGACGGGTGTATGCGTTCGGCAGCTGGGAGCGATGTGAGGTGAGCCTTGGGACGGCGCGGTGTGCGGAACCTTAATGTTCATGGCGCCAGAGGCCTGTCGTGCAATAGGCATAGGCGTGCGGTGTGTTGCACATGGCACCATGCGCCATGTGCGGGTTGTAAGTTGGAGGTGCTCGGGTCAACAGCAGCCACCCCCCACTTGGCCGCCATGGATGTGTGGGCTGCGTGGCGCTCAAGTCCAAGCTGGACAATTTCAATTTCTTACCCGATCCTGCGCGCGTCTGCGTGTTGTCCCTCTTTGCGAAATTTGCACTTGAAGTTCGGCAGCAATATAGAAAAATATACATAAAACAAAATACATGTATATATGACGCGGTGCCTTCAACTTGGTTCATCCGCGCTTTAGCTTCAACTGGGTATGGCTGCAGCTTGCCAAGGCAGGGGTGATACTCTATGTGCTGCTGACAGGGGATTCGCCCGGGTCTAGCGAATATCTTTGTTTTCGAGAGCATTGCCACGCTGATGAGCAGAAAGCAACACGACACCTGCGTTGCCAGATGCGACTGTGATTTGGCACAAGGCCAGCGCAAGAAGATGAGGCCACATTTTGAAGCTGCCGGTGCTGCTGCTATCTAGCACTGATTTGTGCCTCCAGGTGAGGGTCCTTGGGCGTGGAGGCCCTCCAGCTGAAGCAGCTGCTTGGCTATAATTGCAACAGTGCCAGTTGATCTGTGTACGACGCGCTTGCTGCTCATGTGGCAACCAGGTATTGGAAAAGGCATTGTCTGCATCACAGCTACGCAGTGCATCAGCAGAATCTCTGAACCTCCTGAAGCAGCTGCTGGTGCTGGACATGCTCTTTGCGGTGTCACAGTTTGATCCCAAAGTGGGGTTGAGTTTGAGAGGACCCAAGTCAGAGGATCACTGCTGAAGAAGCTTTACGGCACGATTGGTTTCACGTGGACGGATCAGTGCGCAAGGTCGATGTGTGCAGAGCTTAGCACGATGTAGGCTGTGACAGGGTCCATCCTGGTCCAGTCCTTGATGGGGTGTTAGGTTAAAAAAGAAAGAAAGGGGAAAGCATCATCCAAGCGCCTGAGTGAGTGTTTGAGAAAGAAATGCCTTTTCGTTTGCTTGAGCGGTTATTTGCCATCGGGTGGCCTTCCTTGTCCTGACATGACTGCTTCCGCATGGCATCCAGATGATACCTTTGCTTCTGCCTTGCCATGTGCCTGCGCACTGGCGGTGCAAGTGTGAAGTTTGAGGCCAGCCATCAAGTACCAGCGTCAACGCTCTGCAAGCAGAGGTTCTGAGGCGCGTCACCTGCCTTCAACATTATCACTTTGATACTTGTTTGCCCCACCATTCCATGTCAGACCCCTGCCAGGTCAGCACGCCAACGTCTGCAAAACGAGAGAAGACGCCCAAGAAGTGCTGCGCCAAGCGCAGGGAGAAATTCCAAGGTGTTTGGGCTGGCTGGGGCTTGGGGGTCGGTGCTGTGTGCCGAGGCTTGACCTGCCACAGCCGGCGTTCACACCTCTTGAGCGAATTGTGTCTGAGGGCGTTGAGGAGATCAAAGACTAGCTGCGACTCAAACGGCCGAAATAGATAGATATTTTCTCTGCGCACCTTTCCGCCTGAAACCTACCCATGGCCTATGGCGGATGCGGCGAAGGCAAGCAGCAGCCTGCGCCTTTGAAGTTGCGCTGCAGCTTGCAGGCCCAGAAGAGGCGCAAAGTGTCTCAGTCCTCCCTTTTCAAGCCGTTTTAGCATTGCTCCAGCTCTGACAAGAATTGTCGGATGGAAACGCTGAGCATTTGCCCAAAGTGGCCTTGGTTGCCTCTTTGTCCTCCCAAGATTGCGCTTTTAACGCCATGTCAGAAAGGCGCGCGACCCACAATGCACGTTGATGAATGTTAGACCTCAACACTGCAAGCAGACGTTCTGACTCTCTTTAGCGGGACGTTTTCGGGTTGGGTTGGACTTGGGCTTGCCGATGCTTAGTTTAGTATTGTCGATACTCATTTCATGTTGTTCTCAACGTTTAGATTCCCAGTGCTTAAGTTAGTATTGCCAATGCTACATTCAGTACTGCCAATACTTAATCTCAGGTATCCAACACAAAATTTTTGTGGCCAAAACGTCTCAGGTTTCCAGTTTAATCTTATTGCCAACGCATAATCTTAGGTTCGCAGCACTTGAATGTAGTATGGTTGATACAGTATTTTTGATCTGGCTGTTTTGAGGGCAGTGGCTCTTGCGGGCAACCCTCTTTGTGTGACTGTTTGGCCTTGTTTATTGAAAAGGCTTTTGGCGGCTTCAAAACCAGAAGAAGCTCGATCCGACGCCCTTAGCCTTTGAGCTGGGCAGGACTTAGACAAGCCACCCTATGAAAAGTGCAAGGCAAAGGCTTTGATCTGGTATTTTCTCAAAGCTTGGCCGCTTTTGGTGCTTTCTTGTTTGAATAGTTTTTGGGGAAACGAAAACGTGTAAAATAGCGGGAGAAGCAGTCACAGGATGCTGAATTAGGGAAACAACTTTTCAAATTGGAACCCCCAAAAATGAAAGCGGGTTCAACATAACCTCCTTGTTGGAGGTATTGGGGCAAAGGAGCTGCTTTGCTTCGTGCAACGCACGTAACCCGCATTTGCAAGGCCAGGTCGCAGCCGTGATTGATGTGCCCATACTGGCTCACGAGCTTTGTGCGGTAGCTTGTGGGGTGGCTTCACTTCCAAGCGGGATGTCAAGAAATGCCAACTGGCTTGGTGACCACTTGGCTTGAGGAGAAGGCCGGTCGCAAGCGTACTGGACTTTGAGCACGGGCTTTGCGTAGTTCTGCCAGGAGTTGCTTTGCGCAGCTTTGGGGAAAGACAATGAGGGAAAGAAATGGGCAGATTTTTCGGGAATGGTTGCTGTTTGTTTTTGCTGGGGTTCTTTTTGTTCAGCTGTTCTGGCTTTCCGGGGCGTCACTTCGCCCGTCCAATAGCTAAAGCTTAACCGATCTCAGACTGCGGCATGAGCTGCAGCATCCAACTGCGCCAAGGGCTTTGGCTTTATCGCGCCGGATGATTCCAGTTTCGGAGATTTGTTCGTCCACGTCAGCGAGCCAGGGCCCCAGTCCACGATATCCCGGATCGCCGTTTGTCTTGTCGCAGAACGCGGCTGTTCGTGGTCCCTTGCAGGGTGAGTTAGCTTTGTGCTGCGTTCTCCGTGCGCTCCCAGCTCAACATGTAGGTGTATCAAAAGACTCCGAAGCGACTGGCACGGCTTCGCCATGCTTTTGCATTTGTTTCATTGTGTTTTTCCGTGATGCTTGCTTCGCTGCGTATGTTTAGATGCTGCTTGCTGACCGCAGCTTCTTATACCAGTCTTAAGGTAATGCTCGCTACGGCAGCCTTCGCTGCATAAAGGAAGCTTGTTGCTCACGCCCCAACATTAACATGTTCAGGATTGCGGATGTGAGTTGGTAAAACGCTTGGGGATGGAAATGCGCACGTTCCGATGTAAGAGCACACCTTTCGTGGCAAGCTTTCTGGGCGCCGGAGAAAATGCAAAACAAAGCTGGGAAGGCTGATGCAGAGCGTCGACTCGTCCCATCTCAAAACTGAAAGCAAAACACGAGCTTCCGCGAACACGCGCAAACACGGACACACACACACACACACACACTTTTGGTTGGGCATGTCAGCTGCACTAATAGCGCAAACGGCATACGGCCTAAACGTCAATTTGGGCTCAAGATATTTCCCCCGGCAACCTTGTCAAGAACTGCTTCCGCACGGCGCATGGGAAGCAGAGCGGTTCTCGCTGGTTGTGGGTCAGGGCTTGGGGTGGGGTGGTTGCTTGCGCTGCCCGCTTGCTCGCTCTAAGCTCTTGGGACTTGAGTCAATTTGCAGTCCCATGCTTGTTGGTGGAGGTTCTTCCCGAAACACGGCAACATGCCTTTGACATCACTGCCAGATGATGCATAATATGTGTTCCAGTGTGGCAACCGGGACAGCCGAGCCGCATTTCAAACATGCCAGCAAGCAAGCGTGACTGCAACAACCATCACAAGGAGCACATCCAGACAGGCCAGTAACACAACCAGCACAGCCTCCTCGCGTGGACTCAATCAACTAGGGGGTGATGTTTCTTTGCCGACTTGACCGCCTGTCGTAGCACCCTCTTCATCTCCTGGACAGAAATTTCGACGACGCCGCAAGACCAAAGATCAGGAGCTGCCACCTCCCGCACATCTCAGCTTCGCAGCAAAGGAAGAAGACAGCATCTGCATCTTGCTTGCGTCGACGACTACATCATTCCCAGGCCGTCCAAGCAGGTTTCAACGACCGCGATTCTCGCGGCAGTCATGCCAGATCCTCGGAGAGAACAAACATCCCCAACACAGAGGTTCATCAGCGCTGGCTCGCACGGTTTCCTTCTTCCAAGCAAAATGATGCCGACCGCTTCGCCAAAGAATTGACAAACTCATTCAAGCTTTCTTTGCCCTGGGGAGAAGTCCACAAAGAACTGGAAGAGGCGACGTTCCACAGCTCAGGAATCAGAGCGAGAATTCCGCTCTTTCAGCCCACACTTCGATATCATACTCCGGATGAGAGCAATGACATCCTGCAGGTTGAGAGATGCAAGGAGCTCGCAGAGGATTTTCAACCGACGCAAAGCTTATCGAAAGCCGATCTCGCTGAGAGATGAACACACGGCTGGTGAGATTGCATCCTTGCAAGATTCGGGCCCGACAGCGAACCATCCTCCAGAAGACTTCTACTATGAAGATGACTTTCAGGAAGTTCAAAGAGGGAGCAGCCCGCGTCAGGATTCAAACTTCCGCAAGGCGTGAAGAAGATCGCCAAACATGACGAGATCGATGTCATCACGTAGCCAAGATCGCCGGAGTAGTCCACAGATAAGCCGGTCAACGAGCATGAAGATAACATACAACTCAAGCGCGCGGAGACGCTGAACGTTTGACCGCAAATTCGAAGATAGACCTGCGGGAGACATTCCCGCTCAACACCCACAATCCCACACGCAGTTCCACACGCGCCAATCTCACGTGCAATTCCGCGCGCGTCCGGTCGGCTGCATCTTCGAAGGTTGCTCCAGCGAGCGGGGTCGCGAAGGAAGTTATCAAGAGCCTTCATCAAGGCGGGGTTCTGTGGAATAGTAGGGAAACATCGACTTCCTGAAGGGGTAAAGCACAAACTGCTGGCGCGCAACAGCTCCATTCGCAGCAACTACTAGGGTGGTGGGAATCTTCAGGTGTTACTTTGGCCTGGCAGATGGACACAAGACGATCCCAATTACACACGACCTACGCTGATTACTGGGGTTTCGCAAGTAAAGATTGGAAGAACCGTCTCCCGCCAGCAGTGGTAGAAGGATGACGGAACAATATTTGCCGTTCATTCCCACATAGTATTGCAAGATTCTTACGCGAGATGCAAACAAAGCGGCGGATGCATGCGTCAAGCAACAAGACCCCGACTTTGGCCTGATGAACGCTCTGTCAACGAGGTGACGAGGTGGGACATCGCTGCAACGAGCAGATGGTCGCTGCTGTGAAAGGATTGGGACCAGTGCAGACAGAAACTACGGACATGCAACATCTATTCCACACAAAGAAAGGGTCAAGCAACGACCATACCTTTCCGGACTACATGACTACATATGGTTTCTGGCAAACTCAGGCTCAGTATCAGGCACGGCGCAAGATGCACGCGGGCGGGCCAAAAGCAACAGCTCCAGGATTATAATTGCTCGTCCACAGATCGCTTGAAGCACGTCAGCAACGACGAAATGCTTTCAGAGTGAAAGGGCGGGACAGAATGTCCTTTGCATCTTCAAAAAGAAGGGTCGAAGATGACGAAGAAGGACGTGAGTCTGATGTGAAGAACCGCTAGCGACAAAGCTCATGGCGCTGGTCATCAACCCACAATTGGACAATATGCAATCCAAGGGCCAACATTGGGTCACTGTGTTTTTGCTGACGTCAAGCCTTTGCCAGCAGAGCCAACTGCGACGGAAACAGCGCGCACGCGTGCGCGCGTCAAAATCGACAGTGACACCAAAGGTTGCCCACTAGACCCTGATCAGCCCAGCGGAGATCATACAACTCCAATGGCTAACTGATGCAGCAGACGGTGGAGAACTTGATGGTCTTGAAGACATTGGGAGGGTTTCCTCACAAGCCAAAAAAGCGATTGATTGATTTGTGGAAAGAACGGACCATCTTTAATTTTACAGACAGGTTGCTGAAGGAGATAGAAACCTCGTCAGGGCCGGCAGCGTAGGAGAATTGCGCGCTAATCGCAAACTGTTGCGAGTCCGCCCATTGCGCCAGCCAAACAAAGGCCTTCAGCTTTGAAACGTTTTTTGGAGGAAGCCAGATCCTGCCGTCTACACACCAAACTGGCGACGGCAGCGCTTTGAATAGCACGCGCTGTCGCCCGCAAGGGGTCGTTTGCGCGCATGCTGTAGACATTTCTCGCCCTCCTGTTTCTTTCCCGAACGCGGAGCATAGGGTTCTCATTTCATCTTAGGGGTCTGGGGGTGAAGCCTTGTTCGCCTGGTGTTGTGCAACCGTCCGAAACCGTTCGTGTGATTGCGCTATGGCTCTCCCAGTGGGGAAGCGCAGTTTTGATGACTTGTGATGTGCTGTTTTCGTTGGCCCTGTGCACGAATCGTAGCTTCTCAAGCTCGGCGTGTCGTTTTGCTGCGCAGGCGCAGTGTTTTGGAAGGCTGCGTGTTCTCGTTGCCGTGCCAGTGGGATTTGGGACCCAGGGATGGTCGCTTTGAGGTGTCCTGCTTGGCAGGCGCGTGATAGTGTTTGCGCCGGCGCAGTTTTCGTTGGCCCTGTCGTACAATCGACTTGTTTTTGCGAGCCTGAAGCATGTCAAGATTAATCGAAATCATTCTGGCGCCACAGTCCCGTGCCAGTTTTGGACGCGTGTCGTAAACGTGTCAAAGTTGGATTTCGTGGCAGGTCCAGCAGTTTGGATGATTTTGAGTTTGTGGCAAGCTTACTTTGCGTGACACGCGCAGCACTTTCGAGCGTTTTGGTTGAATTTCGTGGCAGGCGCAGCGCTTTGGAGCTTTTCGTGCACGTTTCGTGGCAGGCGCGTCACTTTGACTCAGCGAGATCGCTCTCGCTGTGGCGCGGTGCACATTTTGGGAACGCGAAGCGAGCTTTGGGTGGGTCGAATTGCTCTCGCTGTGGCGCGGAGCGCATGTTGAGTGCGCCTGGGTGTAGATTTCGTGGCAAGCGCGTCACTTTGACTCAGCTGAGATCGCTCTCGCTGTGGCGCGGTGCACATTTTGCGAACGCGAAGCGAACCCCCTGCGCACTTTGGGTGGGTCAAATCGCTCTCGCTGTGGCGCGGCGCGCATTTTGCGAACGCGAAGCAAACCCGCTGCGCACTTTGGGTGGGTCAAACCGCTCTCGCTGTGGCGCGGTGCGCATTTTGAGCATGCGAAGCGAACCCTCTGCGCACTGGTGGGTCGAATCGCTCTCGCTGTGGCGCGGTGCGCATTGTGAGCATGCGAACTGAACCCTCTGCGCTCTTTGGGTGGGTCGAATCGCTCTCGCTGTGGTGCGGTGCACATTTTGAGCGTGCAAAGTGAACCCTCTGCGCACTTTGGGTGGGTCGAGTCGCTCTGGCTTTGGCGCGGTGCGCATTTGGAGTCAGAAGTGTCGTTCAGAAGCGTCGATCACAAGTGTCCGTTAGAAGTGTCGATCAAAAGTGTCGTAAGTGTCGACAGAAGTGTCGATCATAGAAGTGTCGATCAGAAGTGTTGCTCAGACGTGTCCTTCAGAAATGTTGTCAGAAGTATGGATCAGAAGTGTTGCTCAGAACTAAAACTGCTGATCAGATCAGAAGTGTGAATCAGACGTGTTGCTCAGAAGTGTCAATCAGAAGTGTGGTTGAAGTATCGCTCAAAATTGTCGCTCAGAAGTGTCAGTCAAAAGTGTTGCTCAGAAGTGTCGCTCAGAAGTGTCGAAGAGAACTATTCCTCAAAACTTCAATCACAAGTGTGCTCCAAAAGTGTTGCTCAGAGGTATCGCTCATTGCTCAGAGGCATCGCTCAGAAGTGTCGCTCAGGAGCGTCGCTCATGTCGCTGGGATATGTGTGTAGAAATGTTGCTCGAATTGTCGCTCAGGCAGCAGTGTTGCTGATTGTGTGTGGCTCAGACGTGTCGCCCAAAAGGTGTTTTCAGAGTGTCGCTCAGGAGTGCCGCGCAATGTGGCCTAGAAGTGTTGTTCAGAGGTGTCGCTCAAAAGCGTCGCTTACATGTGTGTGTGGTTGCTCAGAAGTGTTGCTCGGAAGTGCTGATCAGAAGCATCGGTCAGTTTCGATCAGCGGTGTCGAGTCAGAAGTGTTGCTCAAAAGTGTTGCTCAGAAGTCGGAAGTGTTGCTCAGCAGTGTGGATCCAGAAGTGTCGATCAGAAGTGTTGCTCAGAAGTGTCGATGAGCAGTGTGGATCAGAAGTGTTGGTCAGAAGTGTTGCTCCCTCAGAAGTGTTGCGCAAAAGTATCGCTCCGAAGTGTCGATCAGAAGTGTGGATTAGAAGCATCGATCAGAAGTGTTGCTCTGAACTGTCGATCGTGGTGTCGGTCAGAGGTGTCGATTAGCAGTGTCGACTCAGCAGTGTTGCTCTGAAGTGTGTGTGTGTGTGTGTCAGAAGTGTTGCTCAGAAGTGTCGATCAGAAGTGTTGCTCAGAAGTGTCAGAAGTGTCAGTTTGAAGTGTTGCTCAGAGTCGCTCAGAAAATTGACTTCAGCAGTATTGCTCAGAAGTGCCGCTCAGAAGTGTCGATGAGCAGTGTGGATCAGAAGTGTTGACCAGATGCTCAGAACTGTCGATCAGAAGTGTCAATCAGAAGTGCGGGTCAAAACTGTTGCTCAGAAGTGTGGATCAGAAGTGTTGCTCGGAAGTGTCGCGCAGAAGTGTCAGCCTGAAGTGTTGCTCAGCAGTGTCGCTCAGAAGTGTCAATTCGGCAGTGTTGCTCAGTGTCGCTCAGAGGCAGTGTGGGTCAGAAGTGTTGGTCAGAAGTGTTGCTCAGAAGTGTAACTCCGAAGTGTAGATCAGAAGTCTTGCTCAAAGGTGTTGCTCGTCGGAAGTGTCGGTTGGAAGTGTTGCTCACAAGTGTCGCTCAGAAGTGTTGCTCGAAAGTGTTTGACAGAAATGTCGCTCAGAAGCGTCGATCAGAAGTGTGGGTCGGAAGTGTTGATGAGAAGGGTTCCTCAGAAGTGTCGCTCAGAAGTGTCAATTCAGCAGTGTTGCTCAGAAGTGTCGCTCAGAAGTGTCAATTCAGCAGTGTTGCTCAGAAGTGTCGTTCAGAAGTGTCGATGAACAGTGTGGGTCAGAAGTGTTGGTCAGAAGTGTTGCTCAGAACTGTCGATGAGAAGTGTGGCTCGGAAGTGTTGCTCACCAGTGTCAATCAGAAGTCTGGTTCAGCAGCGTTGCTCAAACTGTCGATCAGAAGTGGCAATCAGAGGTGCAGATCAAAATAAGTGTTGCTCAGAAGTGTCGATCAGAAGCGTTGCTCAGAAAAGTCGATCAGAAAAAGTGTCGCTCAGAAGTGTCAATTCAGCAGTGTTGCTCAGAAGTGTCGTTCAGAAGTGTCGATGAGCAGCGCGGATCAGAAGTGTTGGTCAGAAGTGTTGCTCATCAGTGTCAATCAGAGGTGTGGTTCAGCAGTGTTGCTCAAACTGTCGATCAGAAGTGTCAATCAGAAATGCGGATCAAAAGTGTTGCTCAGAAGTGTCGATCAGAAGTGTTGCTCAGAAAGGTCGATCAGAAAAAGTGTCGCTCAGAAGTGTTGCTCGGAAGTGTCGATCAGATAAAGTGTGGTTCAGACGTGCTGCTCAGAAGTGTAACTCCGAAGTGTAGATCAAAAGTCTTGCTCAAAGGTGTTGCTCGTCGGAAGTGTCGGTTCGAAGTGTTGCTCAGAAGTGTCGCTCAGAAGTGTTGCTCGGAAGTGTTTGACAGAAATGTTGCTCAGAAGCGTCGATCAGAAGTGTGGGTCGGAAGTTTTGATGAGAAGGGTTCCTCAAAAGTGTCGATCAGATGTGTCGATCAGAAGTGTTGCTCAGAAGTGTCGCTCAGAAGTGTCAATTCAGCAGTGTTGCTCAGAAGTGTCGTTCAGAAGTGTCGATGAGCAGCGCGGATCAGAAGTGTTGGTCAGAAGTGTTGCTCATCAGCGTCAATCAGAGGTGTGGTTCAGCAGTGTTGCTCAAACTGTCGATCAGAAGTGTCAATCAGAAATGCGGATCAAAAGTGTTGCTCAGAAGTGTCGATCAGAAGTGTTGCTCAGAAAGGTCGATCAGAAAAAGTGTCGCTCAGAAGTGCTGCTCGGAAGTGTCGATCAGGAAAAGTGTGGTTCAGACGTGTTGGTCAGGTGTCGCTCAGAAGTGTCAATCAGAAGTGTTGCTCAGAAGGGTCGATCAGAAAAAGTGTCACTCAGAAGGCTGGCTCAGAAGCGTCGATTAGAAAAAGTGCGGTTCACAAGTGTTGATCAGGCGTCGCTCAAAAGTGTAGCTCAGAAGTGTCAATCAGAAGTTGTGCTCAGACGTGTCGCTCACAAGTCTAGTACGCGCTGGAAAATTGCAACTTTGTAGTGCAAGTCTAGTGCGCGGAGTACAGGTTCCAGCTCTAGCTGGAAGATCGCAACTTTGTAGCGCAAGCGTAGCGCGTGAAGTACAGGTTTCTGGAAAATCACAACTTTGAAGCGAAGTCTAGTGCACGAAGTACAGGTTTCCAGCATCGCAACTTTGTAGTACCAGCCTAACGCGCGAAGTACAGGCTTCCGGCTCCAGCTGGAAAATCGTAATCGTAACTTTGACAAGTCTAGTGCGCGAAGTACCGGTTTCCAGCTCCAGCTGGAAAATCGCGACTTTGTTGTACAAGTCTAGTACGCGAAGCACTGGTTTCTAGCTGTAGCTGGAAAATCGCGACTTTGCAGTACAAGTCTGGTACGCGAAGTACAGGGTTCTAGCCTAGCTCTAGCTGGAGAATCGCGACTTTGTAGTACAAGTCTAGTACGCGAAGTACAGGTTTCCAGCTCTGCTGATAAACTGCGACTCTGTAGTACAAGTCTAGTACGCAAAGTGCAGATTTCCAGCTCTGGCTGGAAAATCACAACTTTGTAGTACCAGCTCTAGCTGGAGAATCGCAACTTTGAAGTACAAGTCTAGCGCGCGAAGTGTGCCGGTTTCCAGCAAGCTGGAAAGTCACAACTTTGTGGCGCAAGCGCAGTACATCAAGTACAAGTTTCCAGCTCTGGCTGGAAGATGCAACTTTGAAGTGCAAGTGTAGTACGCGAAGTACAGGTTTTGTAAAATCACAACTTTGTAGTACAAGTCTAGTACGAAAAGTATGCAGCTGTGTAGAGCAAGTCTAGTGCGCGAAGCACCAGCTCCGGCTGGAAAAGATCGCAACTTTGTAGCACAAGTCTAGCGCGCGAAGCGCAGATGTCCAGCTCCAGATTGAAAATCATAGCTTTGTAGCAACAAGTGGAGCACGCAAGGTGCAGCTTTACAAGCTGAAAAACATAGTTTGCGCAGTAGGCTTGGTTGCGAGCCCCATTGGCGTATATACCGAAAAATGTTCTCTGCAATTATTTTCTTGGGCTTGCGCAAAGTGATGTGCATTCGGGTTCGTGGGTTTTGTCTTGTTTTTTTGAGAGAGCTTGTCACTAGCGCAGACTGTACTTGAACTTCTGCGCGGCCACAGGCTGCGGGACGCACGCGCCAATGGACTGGAGCGTGGCGACAGGGCCTGGGCCCCACACTTTCCACCAGCTTTGTGCGACTGCCGTGCTTTGCAAGGTTCGCTTTGACGTCAAGCACAATCGTGAGAAAGGCCAGGCCGGCCGGTGTGGCAAAGGCCAATGCAAAGGGATCTCATAAATATGCCTGTTGCACCCCCTCCCGTGTTTTCAATTGGCAAGAGCTGCTTCCAAAGTTCCAGCCTGAGTTCTGAGCGACGTACGTGAAACGAACCGTTAAATGTAAGACGTCCCTTAGTTTTCTTGAGCTGGCATGCTTGCCCGCAGTTGCAGGCAAGAATTTGGCCGTGAACGTCGTCGTGGAAAAGAGTGGCGCTGCATCCAGCAAGCCGCGCCGCAGCAATTTGGTTTGCGCAGCCTTTTTGCCAAACTTGGGTGTGCTCGTCCCGCTGGCAAGGAAAAAGCGCAATCGGGACGACAGCCGAGGGCGAGGCCTGTGATTTGCTGACTTCAGACAGAAGGGCGAGGCAGCCAGTTCTTGCACAGGCCGCGCGGGGAGAGGTGGACGTGATCTCAGATCTGCGTAGCCCAAGAAGGAATCGCGGAGTCAATGGTCTCTATCACTTGTTTGTGGTGTCCCATGCTGAGGTCGAAGCCGAGACAGCCGCGACGATGCAAAACCAAGAAGCAGCAGTCGAAGTCGCAGGCCTTAGATTTCCCTTTGGATGCCGTGTGCGCGCAAAAGCCGTGTGTGTGTGTGTGTGTCTGTGTGTGCGCACGCTGTTTTTCCTTGCTTGCCTGCCTGCCTGCCTGCCTGCCTGCCTGCCTGCCTGCTTGCTTGCTTGCTTGGCTGTTTGTCTGTCCGTCTGTCTGTTTGTTTGTTTGTTTGCATATTTTTGGTTTGTTTGTTCGTATTGTTTGTTTGCTTGCTTGCTTGCTTGTTTGTTTGGTTTGTCAAGTTTGTTTGTTTGTTTGTTTTGTTCGTGTGTGCGTGCTTGCAGCGCGCGAGCGCGTGTGCGCATGCAACAGCGCGACAGCGTTCCCGATTGCTTACCGAGCCCACCTGGGGCCCGCATCACAGCTGACCACAACGGAAACGCGGCCAAGACACAATCGAGTAGCTTCGTTTTCTCCAGTTGCTGCGCCTCCAGTTTTGCTCGACTCCCAACTGTTTGTCCACGATGTCCAAGAGTGGGCCTCTGGAACTCGTACTGATCTCAGAAGCTTCGACCTGCGGGTACTGAAGACACAAGAGGGGCTCTGATTCTGGACATGTAGGGTCAGCAAGGCAAGCGGCACAGTTAAACATTGACAGTCACGACCTTCCCGTCACACCAGCCCGCCGGTCACAGAGCAGAGTAGCGCATCAATGGGAGAGTGATCGAAGACACGCGCCATTCAATGACACTCGCCTCGCACTGTGCTGCATACGGCTGAACACTATGAACAGTTCTTTCGTAGGTGTGTTCATTGTGCTGTTGGCGTGCAGCCAGGAGGCAAAGCCGAAGCCGGAGCGCAAGCCAACGTGGGACTGCTTCAAATATTGCAATTTCATGATCGGTTCTTTTTGACAGCTGAGGCCCTGCCACCAAGTCAAAGAGGACTGGAGTCGGGCTGTCATGGTAAGAAGGGCCAGGTTTGCAGCCTTGGCGCGACGAAGTACGCGCAGCAGAAGCTTCCGGTTGTTTCAAGGTAGGCCTCGGGCGCAGCAGTGATCCACACTCGTGCGTTAAAGCGTCTGTAAAGCGTTCTCAAAGTGTCGCGCTCGCCGTGCCGCTGGGGGAGCGGAAAAAAGCCGACGTAAGGGAAGCGTGAACAAGGGCTTTTGAGACGTGACTTGCTGTTTCGCTGTGCGTGGCAGACGGCCTTATGAAGATATTTGCATTTCAGAGGTTGTCGCTTCGAGGTGTTTTGCTTGGGGGCCATTTTCGTTGGCCCTGTCGCTCAGTAAGCTTCAAAATCGATTGGTCATTCTGGCGCCGCAGCACCTTGCTAGTTTCGGAATGTATCAAAGCTGGCCCGCGCAACACTTGGGAGCGCTATGGGTGGTCGCGCGTTCAGTTCCGTGGCACGCGCAGACGCAGCTTTTTGAAGCATGGAGCGCCGGCTTTGTGGCTTGCAGGCGCAAAGCTTTGCAGCGCTGGTTTGCAGATAGTGTCGAAGGCGAAGTGCTTTGGGCGCATGTTGAAAGTTCTGGCATGTGCAACGCGTTGAGTCTATGGCTTGAAACGTGTCTTCGCGAGATATCTTTGCGAATTGAGTGGCTTAGGATCTTGGGGGGTCTGTGCTAACTTTGGGATGTTTGGGTGTTTTTGGGATGTTTTTGGAGGGTCTCTTGGGGGCATGTCTTTGGGATGTTTCTGTCTTGGCGCTTATCTTGGGTGATGTCGTTGGGATGACTTTTCGGATGTGTTTGAAAGGATGCTGTCTTTGCAGGTGTTTGTGAGGATGTCTTCAGGATGATGTCTTTGCAGTTGTTCTTCTGTTCCGGGCAGGCCTGACGGGGGCTCTCAAAACGCACCCCTCTGAGGACCCGATGCGGAGATCGCGAGCGTCGAAGCGCTCTTGCTGCGGCGCAGTGTGGACGTGTCCTGGTCGGCAAATCCTCTGCTGAGATCGTGCGCGCCAAACGGCGCCGTGAGTAGATCTTGACCTCAAGGGTGCCTCTCACAAACGGCGTGTGTCGAAGCGCCGTGTTCATCTTGACGAGCTTCTGCGCTCTCTGCGCATTGTTGCGCTCTCGCTGAAGCGCCGCGGAACTGTGTCCTGAACGCGTGGAAGCGCTATTGCCTGGGCGCCGTGCGAGTGTGTCGTATCTGGGTGGCAGCGAACCCTCTGCGGAGATCGCGTGCGTCGAAGGCGCTGCGCGATGTGTCTTCACCTTGGCGAACCCTCTGCAGAGACCGTGCATGATGAAGCGCTCTCGCTGTGCGGGTTTTGTAGCAGGCGCAAGATTGTGTGGCAGGCGTGCGCTTTCGGAAGACGCGATGAATTAAGATATACACGATTGAAGAGACGGGTCGATAGCAAGCTCCTTCACTGACACTGATGCCATATTTGCAGTCTGCCAAGTGCTTGTTCGACTGCCAGTGGTTGCTTGTCAAGACTTGTGCGAGCGTCATCCATCGCGAGAATGCTCCACATACTAAAAGACAGGAAATCACAACCACCGTACACATGTTGAAAGAAAAAGCGACCGGTTTTTTTTCTGGGGAGGACCTGCGCCGTACCAACGTACCCGCACCATACCCGCACCGCACCCGCACCGCGCCAGCGGAAACCCCGGAATGGCTCTTGATGGCAGAGATCGCCCATCGCCCGACACCAGCGAAAGCGCAGATACAAATGGGTCTGTGTTTTTTTACCGTGTCAGTTCTTTAGTCTTCGTGGGAGGTGGGGCTTGGGCGAGCCATACCCCCGAATCACATACCCCCGAGCCATACCCCGAGTCATACCCCTTAAAAAACACAAAAAAAGAACTTGCAAGAACTGTGGCATTTGCATGTGATCCATGGATAGCTGGAAGCTATAGGGGGTTTAACTTCAAGTGAAGAAGGGGGTCTTGTCAAGAAACAGTGTTAGAGAGCTTGACATGTGGACCGATGCCAGGGGGTAGGGACTCCGAGGTAAAACCTGGTTCACGTGTGGTTCCTGGATGTATCCTTGAGTCTGCGATTGCTTGCATGGTTGGGCTCGGCCAAGTACAGTTGACATGTCCACTCACACACTCACTGGTTACTCGTGGGGGGCCATTTTGGCTCAAGTGGTGTTCCTTGACACTCGGTGCCAATGGATGGAGTTATAGAGCAATCCTGCGGATGTCCTGGTACTAGAGTTGTTTGTAGCATCCGTGGTGCTGTGGCTGTGGCGGGGGGCTGCAGCTTGACGTAAGACGCTGGGACTTGCAGGGCGCTGCTGAGCTTGAAACTTGGAGCTTGCTTCCTGCAGTCTGTCCGACGCGGTGGAAACAGCTGTCTGTCCTGGGCCACTGTCGCAGTGAAACACAAGCTGTCTTTGTGCTCCTGGGGTACTCTTGGTCTTTCCGGTCGAAAAAAATCTGTCCCCCGATTCAGACCCCCGATTCATACCCGATTCATACCCCGATTCATACCCTTCTGCTGCCATTTGCAGCCAAGAGCCTCTTGCGCTTTGGGCAGTACTAGCGAAGCTATGCCGCCCAAATCCTCAGAAGACACAAAACTCAAAGAGAAGCACTGCAGGAACCAGGATGTCACGCTGTCTTGCCCTTACGCTGGTTCGTGACTGGTGCGGGTGGCGGGCCTGACTGGGCAGCGGCGCTTCCCCTTAAGCAACGCTTGCTTGGGTCTGTGAGCACGCGGGTCGCTTGAACTCCAAGTGGAGGTGGCCATGACGTTCGCCTCAGGCAGTGGCTCTGCGCCTTCCACCTCGCGCAACAGCTTTCGCTAACCCAGAGTGGCAGCTGTCTAGTTCAGGCCACTCACAAGCGCCACAGGCTGGCTTGTAGCAACTAAGCGGTCCAAATTCTCACGGCTATCCAGTTGCCAGCGCACGGGAGCTTTGCAGTGTCCAAAGCCACAAAGCAAGAGTTCAGAGGCGCGCGAGCCATACCCCGAACCATACCTGCGATTCATACCCCTTATACCAACCTCCCGGCACGGCCACGTCAAAAAAACACACGCCCAAATAGATCGCCCCGCACCATTGATGTGCAGCATGAATGGGAGAGTGACCTGGAAGACAACGAGTGAAGCCACCATAAGCACTGACTTTTTGCGTGGTGGAAAGGCATTTGTTGTCTTCTCAGCATAGCTACCAAAACCAACCAGATCGTTCAATAAGAGCCACTGCCTGACTAGCAGCCTCGCACTGCATCACTGCTGAAGTAAGCCCAGAGCTTTTGTATTGGAGTGCTGCTGCAGATCCCTGCGCAGCCAGGAGGCAAAGCCGAAGTCAGAGCGAAAGCCAACGTGAACGTGGGATTGTTAGTTTTTGCACATTCATGATTGCTTTTTTAGCTCAGGCCCTGCCGCAAGGCCGAAGAGGATGGGAGTTGGGCTGTCACGGAAGGGGCCAAAAAAGCACGCCAAGATGTGAACCGGCGCGCAGGACCAAGAGGTCGCGCAGCCGCCGCAGCAGTTCCAGTAGAAGTCGCTCATAAGCGGAGCGTGTTATAAGGCGCAAAGGCAGGAGACAAGTGAGTGGCAAAAGGCGCAGAACTTTGCTACGGTAAAAAGCGGCGAGTGAAAGAGAGGCGTGCTTTTGCAGGTTGCGCAAGCCCGACCCATGCAAAGTGTTTTGGCTAATGTCGTCTTCAATGCGAGCCCTGGTTGTGCGACGTTGCGCCCGGCCTAAGGCTGCAAAGTTCTAAGGTGTAAGTTCATTCCCCTTGCTCACACCCCTTGCCTCCCTGCTTTTCAACCCACTTTATAAGGTGTACGTGCATTTTTTGTTGAGGCGGGGGGTATGAACACCAGCACGCCTTTTGGGTTCATTTGCCCAAGGGGTGTGTTAAAGGGGGTATATACAAGTACTCCTGGAAGTTGCAAAGGCTAATTAAGTTAGAGTCAATCTTGCGAAGCTCAAACTTTCTTTTTGTTGGGCCGCGCGCTTTTGGTCGCAATAGAGCATTTTTGGTGGCATGAAGCTGCTGCCAAGAAACAACATCAGGCAAAGACCTTCCACACGCATTCATTTTCATACTCGTCGGTTTCGTGTCTCGCATGAGAATCTGAAAGCTTAACTGGTCCCCGGAGCCACTTCACGAATCCACGAGGTCCTTGTGAAGTCGAAGCCACGTGCGTGTAAGTCCCGGACCTTTAAACAGGCTTCTTCGCGTTGCGTTTTTGGTGGTTATGAATGGCTGACTAGCCCATTGCCAGTTATATGCTGAGCTAGCTGCATTGTGCCCCCACGCCAGGTCTTCTTCTTTTGCACAGCAGAGTGCGGTTGTCCGTCCAGGGCTCACACGCGCAGCGCATCGCATCAAGACAACTGAAAATCAAGCAAGCAAGGTTTCAGTGTGTTTGCACTACGGGGTGCGGTGAATCTAAAGACCGGGCGCAGGGTAGGCTCTTTGCTGGGCGTTTCGCCCGCGCATGCCCGCGCAGTAGCTCACACAAGTAAGATGTTCCTGCGCATTTCGGCTGCGCAGGCTCGTGCAAACCGCGTGGCCAACTTCGGTGTCTTTCCAGGGTGCAACTCGCAGTGGTGCCGCCCGGATTCCGGAATTTGCGGCCGTCTGCAGTGTGCGAGCTTCTAACGTCGAACGCAACCCTCTGCGGACTGTGGGTGTGCGACATTGCTGTGGTGCGGTGTGCGTTGTTGACATCGGTGAACCCTTTGCAAGCTTTGGGCGCATCGGATCGCTATGGCTGCGTCGCGAATTTTGTTTTAACACTGAAAGGAAACCCTCTGCGGACTTTCCGAAGACGAGGCCTTTGCGGACTTCGGGCAGGCTGGATTGCGCTCGTATGGCGCGGCGCAAATACGAAACAGCGCAGAATAAATACCTTTGAAGGAAGACCTACAAAGGCTCTGTGGCAAGAGATCCTGTAAAGATCCTCCCACAGATTTTTGCCTGGATATTTTTAGCGGGTCTTGCGCAGGACCTACTTGTTTTTGCAAGCGGGATCCGCGTCTGCCGCGCCACCCACGCCACCCGTGCCACCCGCACCGTCGAATGGCGTAAAAATCCCAGGACGAACGAGTTCCAGGCTTGCAAGACTGGACTGTTTCGAAAAAGAGAAGGAACGGCAAAAGGTGGCAGACGAAGGTACGCACGAGGTTGTTGCCTATGCTCGGGATCACGTAGGAACTTCACGAAGTTCCGGCCGAGACCGAATCAGGACCAAGTGTTCTACGTTGAGAAATGTGAGAAGAGTATCTCACGCATCAAGGCTGCGTTATAGAAATGAAGAACCTCGAAGCACTCCGGGATGTAGCCTTCATTTGAAACAAGGAGCCGTTGAAAAAGCCACTCATGCAGCCAAGTTCCTACGGAACAGTTGAAACCGGTGCGCAGTCTGATTGGAGGTATGGTGGAAGGCAGGGTGATTCCGACTAAAGCAAGAAGGTCAGATTGAGGTAGGCGAGCAGAATGTAGTTCATGGTGATCCGCAACAGGATCTGAAGATCTGGAAAGGCATACGCCCGCATCGAGAAGACAAAGTTGTAAGTTGCGGACGAACGGGAGGCGGAGTATGCGTCCCGTTTGTCCATCAAATTTCATCCACAAACTTTTACTGCAGCTCGGGTAGCGACACAGCCGTCCCGGCCGCCCACTCAATGGGTACACCCGGAGTTCTTCCAAGTGGGCTGGCCCACCCCCCACAAGGAGGAAGACATGTACAAACGAGCACAAGTCGCACGACAAATCTCCTGATGCATCCAACTGGCTTCCCTCTACTGACCGTAGAAATAGAGAAGCAGCAGCGGGGGCCAAAGAGACTTCGCATCACAAGCAGGTACACACGGGTGATCAACCCGTGCATCCACCGTCAAAGCATGGCTTCGTTGGCCAGCAGGTCCCGGAATGAACCAGAAACTCAGCACAAATGCGCACGCGCACACACACACACACACACCCACACACGCGCACACACCCTCACACACACACCCACCCACCCACCCACCCACCCACCCACCCACCCACCCACCCACCCACCCACCCACCACCCACCCACCCACACGCACGCACGCACGCACGCACGCACGCACGCACGCACGCACGCACGCACGCACGCACGCACGC
>CAUJNA010001733.1:5000-58890 GCA_963377175.1 Effrenium voratum | reverse complement strand
CACCCACCCACCCACCCACCCACCCACCCACCCACCCACCCACCCACCCACCCACCCACCCACCCACGCACCCACGCACGCACGCACGCACGCACGCGCTTATTCACTGCCTGTTGGGTCAGATCCAGCAAGGGTCGCATTGCATACAACCATTTGCGTTGCTCAGGCAGTTCTCGGCAATGCAGTGGCGAAACCGCACCCACAATTGACAAGGGCACATCCTCTTGTAAATTTCGTATAGCAACTTTGTCTCTGGGGAGACTTGAGAAAAATCGTTTAGCCTCTAATCACGTCTCCCAAACGCATACCCCCGCACCAAAACACACAGCGGGATGGGCATGGATGGGCATGGGCGACCCCTTGGGTTTTTGGCCTGGTTTTTGGTCAGGAGAATCCGATTGGACCCCCGAAGCAATACCGAGCAAAGAATCACAGTGCTAGACAAAACCAAAACCTGGAATCAAAATTAAGGGTCCTCTTTTCTTTCAATGCAGCCCCCCACAAGTCCATTGCCAGGGGTGACTGCGGCGATAGGCAGCAGAGTTGCTCCAAATAATCCTGGGACCAAGGTAGATTGATTGAAGATCCCACGCTTGAATTCAGAACCATCCAGAAACCCGAGTTCGCTCGTCCATGCAGTTTGCACCAAAGTTTCCTTTAACCAATTATTTGACCTTGGGTGGCCCACTTTAAGACTTGCGCCACGAAGCAGTCCTGAACAGGATACAAGTTTCTGAACTACAGGGAGTCGACTGCGGGGTGTCCAGGTGATTGGTTTGCATTTCCTTGTAAGGAGCATCCAAAAAGGGGTTTGCTCATCCAGGGACATACCGCTGTACAATCTTGCCCCAACTCCCCCGACGATCGTCCTCTGCACCCACTACCCTTCCTTCTTACCAAACCCAGCGCTTCCAATTGTCGTAAAAGAACAGGTCGCTAAGCAAAACCATCAAGAACAACATCTTGGGGGGAACCACGTTCATTGCCTGCAATTGTTGTGGGACAGTTTGGAAAATACTGATGGAGGCCACCA
Organism: Effrenium voratum; assembly: GCA_963377175.1. Classification (NCBI taxonomy): domain Eukaryota; class Dinophyceae; order Suessiales; family Symbiodiniaceae; genus Effrenium; species Effrenium voratum. The sequence continues at coordinate 57,857 of CAUJNA010001733.1, read as the reverse complement.
TTCATCTGTATCATCGCAAGCTTACGGCCACTCCTCGCTTTGGTCGCGACTTATATGTGCCCGCACAATTGATGCGGTCTCAGGTTGGTGTTTGTGCTTTGCAAACACACCTCGCGACGCGCGCCGCGCATCAAAAAGCAAAGGTGACTGACGGCTTGGTACAACCAGCTCAGAGCCCACAGGATCGGCTGAATCAAGCAGGACCCATCAGCCAAGATGAGGTCATTGATAGCCAGTCAGCTCTGGTATGTTCAGCAATTCCACCAGTGCAGTTGATGGATTGAAGTTCTCATATGACACCAATGCAAATAGAAGCAACTGATTTTTTTGCCAGTGGATCGTATGCGGGTGGTAAATAGGAGTCTGAGCAAATATGGGCATGTTTCATCTAGACCTGGAGTACGGGAATGCGGCAGCTTCATGATTTCAGAATTTCACAGGTGGCGTATTCGCCACCCTGTCAGTCGCCCTAGCCTGACACGCCCCGTGCAGCCGTGCACACGGCAGGGAGCCATTCCAAAATGAAGAATGCAGGCCTGAATTTGCAGCGAGCAAAGCTTTCCGATGCAATCAACAACGATACAACAACAACAACAACGGGGATCTGACTTTTTTTTACAATGGGATTGCCACTTTAGATGTCTAGAAGTTGCTTTTGGCAACACCAACTTGCTACAGGTGCCTTCTCCGATGTCGCGCACAGGTGGCCATGGCAGTTGAATGGGGTGATGGCAAGGCAAATAAACAACATACCCGCGAATGAGTCGCCGCGAAATGGCCACGGCCGACGCTCTAAACTCCAAACATGTGGATGCCTTTTCTTCATCCCAAACTAGGCATCTTTGACTCCTGCGTCTGTCTCTCCGTGTCCCCAACGTCCAGGTTCACTCAGCCAAGCCCGCACCAAAGCAGAAGTGCCGTGTTGGCCCTCCGAAGGAGGGAGCACTCCACCAGGTGAGCCCCTTGGAGGTCTTATCCAAAATGGGCAGATCGCTAAGTGTGGAAGTCCATACATTGACACTCCCAGCTACCGGAAAAGGGCCTCTAGTAGAGAGGTTAGACATTCGGGTTGAGAGTTGGATTAAGGTTGGTTTAAGTTCACTTCGGTTGGTTTTAGCTGCCTTAAACTGGTTTAGGCAAAGTTAGTCCGCAGCCGTTTTGATCTGTTCTTTTAGGACAGGCTCAGACTTGTTATTAGGCTAGTTTTGGTGTTGGTTGAAAAACATTGTAGTTTGGCCGGGTTGAAACTCAGTTTGGTTCTATTCCGGTCAAGATCGGTGTTGGCGTAAGGTTGGTTTAAGATAGGTTTGGAGATGGGCTAGGTGAATTCAGAGTGGTTTTGGCCTAGGCTTTGTTTAGGACTGGCTTTTGGGTTTGGTTGTCTGGCCCGCGATTGCAATGCGCGTTTGCCTGGGGTTGGTGCAGGATAATTATTTGAGAATGGATTGTTTGTGTTTGGATTATGCTTGTCTTATGTTGGTTTGATTTGGTCTCGGGCTATCTTACGACTGGTCCGCAGTGGGCCAGATTAGTGTAGGTTGTGTTGAGGTGTAGTTTCGGTTTAGTTTCGGTTTAGATCATGCTCAGGCGTAGCCAATTGTTTAAGATTGGTTTTGGGTTGGTTTCAGGTTGGCTTTCCCTGGACATGAATATTATCTGGGTGGGTTTGGGTATGTAGGGAGGGTTGATAGTCTGGAGTTGGCTTAGATTACTTTGGGCTAGGACTGGCTTTGGGCTGCTTACTTCTCGCTCCCTTGCTTACTTGCCTACCTCTTCCTTGCGATGTGAACCAATTCGCAGCACAGCTTGGGTAAAAAGGCGCGACTTGGACACTGGAATCTTGGCATCGGATGGCCGAAAGCACAAGCCTCTGCTGAAAGCTCCTCAGTTGTTCAGTGACCCTGGAAAAAAAGGGAACCCTTTTTTGGGAAGACCATTTTAGTGGGGCAGCCATCCAAAGAAAAGGTAAAAAGGGGGCCACTGAACAACTGAGGCTCTGCTCCGGGTTCGCTTTGTGAACCCAAAGGCACAGGACATGTGAGCACCAGCCATGCTCAAAGAAACCCGAAACCGCCAGCCTTCGCACCTGTGGCAACACGAAACTGCCAGACCGGGCAACCGAGTTCTTTGCAGGGTGAAACGGGCATGTGTCAAAATCAAACCACCAGGAATTGGACCGCAGGTTTTAGTCCATTTTTCCCTGTACCAGGGCAAGCCATTTTGGGGTTACCATATTTTCGACAAACTTACGTCAAAACATACATTCCACCTTTCACCTGAGTGAATGCGTGTGTAATGCTTGCAACTGCTGTACGGAAAACAACAAGTGCTAACAAACGCTTCGCAATCATAGGGACTGAAGCAGGCGGCAATAGAAGCTGGCTGTTGGTCAAACAACGCGTGGTGGTAGCTTGCAAGCATGTGACACATACCCCGAAACAAGAACAAACTGATGTTACTTGTGACTGGATACTCTCTCAAAAGCAAGTGTCTCCCAACAGGGTGTTACCCAGCGCCCGGAGCGATACCGAACAGTTCAGGGAGAGCGATACCATCAGGCGGCAAATGCAAATTTCAACATCCCATGCTTAGAAAGATGTCTGTGCCCAACATTTGACTGGGTTTCCACTTCGGCCGACGGCAAGGCAGGAGGGACTTGGACAATCGGGAACTGCCCTAAATAGGGCATGCCGCATAGCTTCAGGCGGACTCTTATGGGGTTGCCTTTCTTCAGCTTCCCTCTGGGTGGTTTGGATTGCCAAATCCAGTTCAAAAATCCAAACCGTCCAAACCACCAACTAAGGGTTGCCTGAAAGTTCTGCCTCGGCAAAAAGAAACACAGGGCGCGCGGGCGCCTGGGCGCCATCACTCTCATCTCTCATCGCGCCGAAAGGCTGCGGCCTGGGCTAGGGCTTTGACCAAGCCCGGTCCGAGCATGCCGGAAATTTTGAGCACCTCGAACATCATCCATTCTCCTTTGCCGAAAATCAGCATCCAAATGATGCTAGCTAGACCCTTCAGGTCAAAATAGCATGTGTGCCTTGCCACATCTTGTCATCCACATCGCCATGCGTATCACCTTATACAATGTACGGAGTAGATGGGTTTCCTCTTCAGCCTGGTCATGCAATTCACTGCAAAGAGGATCAGCGTGGGTGGCTTCTAAACGAAGTTAGACGCTGGCTTGGGGCTTTTAGGGTGGTCTTAGGGTTGGCTTGCAGTTGCAGCGCGCACTGGAATGCTACAGGGAAACGAATGGGCTTCACGTTGTTGCGCTTTGAACGCCACTGGGCTTGCTTTGGGTAGGCTTTTTCCATGGGGCTGAGTCCTGCTTCGAGAGTATTGTGCGTTTCTGGCACAAAGCGAGACACCGGGAAACATCTTTCCCCAGCTAAGACATGCAAGGACCAACCCTTCAACGAGCTCAATCTCCTGCGCTACCTCCACCTCGCCACCCCGCCGCAAGGCTTGCACACAGTAACGGTGACTATTCTCATCATTCCCCACTTTGCCCTCCCTACACACCAGCAACCGAAATAATCATGTATTGCAGAGTTCCCAAAAGAACAGGACTGCTTCCCTGCTTCATTCGGGATAACAAATCTCATATCCTCCCTTTTATCTGCGTCTCTGTGGTCCTGTCCGGTTTGTTCGGTGGTGTGTGGTGGAGGCTTTGCGTCGGTTCGCGTAGGCATTTAGTCCAAATTTGCACCGGAGGCCCCTGGTGGCTCACCTCCGCTTCATCCTGCAGCCGAACTCCTCGTTGCCGCGTAGGCGGCGTAGGCGTTTTTTTGTGGGCGTTGCGTTTCACGTAGGCGTGGCGGCGCCTACGCGAAATTCGCCTGCTTTTGTTTGGAAATCCGGAATGTGCTTTTACCTATTAGCACAACTGGTCTTTGCGGACAAGTGAACCTTCTCCTCCCTCTGCCAGCAACCGCCAGCTTGCACCGTCATGCTGCAAACAGCTGGCGAAAACCTACTACCCACAGCATGCGCCCAACTGCCACTCATAAACGGTCACACAACCATGTCTCGCGTAACAGGAATGCTCAACATGTTACGTGACAGCTCAAGCTCATAAACGGCCGCCTACGCGAAATGCTTACGCACGCCTACGCGGATATGGCTCTGTCAGTCAAACGCCTACGCGACATGTAACAAATGTCGCCGCGGAAATGTGGGTCTTCATCCAGAAAAAAAAACACTGCTCATCTGGTATCCAAGAGGGATGGAAGAACTACGAACAACTGACTTAAACTAGGCTCTGCAAATAATTCAATCGATTCTGTTTGTGTGTGTCGCCCGCCAAAAGCATGCACCATGTAGCTATCCCAGCACCTCGATGTCGCCGAAACGGGCCCGAAAAAGAGACTCTCATCCACAAGCACCCACACGAATGTGCTGCGGCACAACTAGACCCGCGCGTGTTTGGTTTCTGGATTGCTTGCCTGTCCTTCGGAGACCTGACACATCCGCGCCTGGAGTGGATGGTGGCTCTTTGGGGCCTTTCAGCAGCTCCTGCTCCTCCACCAGGGGTGCCACGTCCTTGCGGCGTGATTTCTCGAGTGGGGCGTAGAGAACCCTACGTTGTCTCGGCGTTTTTCGACAGGCTTGGCCGACCGTAGCATGTTTATGCCAATCTCAGGCCGCCTGTCCTTCTTCTCCACTCTGTGCAAGATGGTGATTCCATACATATTCAACCGCATCAGCTGCTGATGGAAACAAGCTTGATCCTTTCAACCAGCATGTTGACCGCTGAGAAGGTGACCCTCCACATAGACATGCCCGACGCAAGCTGACCATCTTCAGGTCCTTCAAGGATCCAGGATCCCACCCGAGAAGGCATACACGCTGAAAGTAAATGACACCGTTGGACTCTGGGGTCTTGTGGCACATGCGCTCTGCTTCATGGCTATGATCCCAGGCCAACGCTCTGCGAGAACCCCTTTTACTCGGCAAAAGGTCTCAGTGAGGTGCCGCTAGCTTCCAATCGTCTGGACTTTCTCTGGCAACCATTCATCCCTCATGTTTGCACGGTAACGTCTGGTACGCCTTGAAGCCTCGCCAAGACAGGCCGTTTTTGGGGGAGATGATAGGTCGCAAGGTACCCTCCCAGGATGACGTTCAGGTCCTGGTTTTCCTAAAGGGATCCAAAAACAACCTCAGGTTCCGTGGTGGGAGACTCCACTTCTATCATGACTCCCCCAAAAAGGCCTACCTTTGACCAGGGATCCGGATGCATTATACACCTGCACATTTGCCTTGCCAATGCTGGTTTCCCTTTCATGTTGGTGTTGAAAAAGCAACATGTTTCAAATGGCTGTGGCTCAAAAAAAAACGGTACCAAACTGGAACCCTGTGGAAACATGGACCAATACCTGCGGTTTGTCCCTCCCTGTTTAATTTTGAGCCACGCCCAAATGGTCACAACTGGGTATCCATTTTGGAACCCTAGTAAATGGAACCGAGGGCTCAAACTTGCGGCCCCCTGACATGGATTTTTTTTTCCGGAGCCCTGACTCTCCCCAAAAAGGCCCACCTTGAGGCTTGTGGCTCAAGCGGCAAGCGGGCCTGGGGTGTCAGGTAGTGCCGCTTCACCGGAGCCCCGCAGTCCTGGCACCGGGAAGCGGGGGGGGGGGGGGAGTGATATCCAGAGGAAAAGCTCTTTGGTTTGTCGTTCTTCGTTCCTTTTTTTGGCGGGGAGGGTTGATATCCATACAAATTTTCCTCCTTCTGGCAAGGGAAGTGACATCCATGAGGAAGTCTGCTTTGTTCCGGACAAACCTCCGAAACTGACTTTGCAAGGCTGTGAAAGCCTCCATTTGCATAAGTCCCCTGGAAAAATAAGAATATTTCCAGTAGTGATAGATTCCCTTCAAAACCAACAGGGGAAAATAAACAAATATTCTTAACCAGCTGGAAGAAAAAAAGGCTCCAGACCGGGGTGCAACAGCCTGCGCAATGCCGATATACTTCGCCTGGAGTACATGAACTGTTTCCAAGCTGCTATCGCTTCGCAGCGTTGCGGTCACCCAACAAAGCACTCCGGCATTTGACTGAGTCAGATCAGAACAGAGTCTAGATCAAATGATCTCAGTCGTCGGGTTGCCTGACTACGCGAAGACCCAAAGGAGACATATTTCGGGCGGAATCCAGAGCCCAATTTGTTCGACGGAACGTGGCTCGGAAGCCAAGATCTGCCGAAGTTTTGCTCTGGGCAAGGCTGAGACGGGGTACAGCCCCAGCCTGTGCAGTTTTTCGTGTTGTCGTGATGTGTTGCTTTGTCGAAAAAGAGGACGGATCGAGAAGTCAACATGAGGAGCACGGGAAGCCTCCTTGGGCAAGCACTTGGGCGTCCCAAGGAAGAAGCTAAGGAACTACCTGCGCGCCCAGAAGTTTTGTGGACATGCTGGCCCTTTTGAGTTCAGAAGCCCAAGTTCAATTCTTCACTTGCCCAAAGGACCTGACAATGAAAGGTTTACCTTTAGGGATCTTTGCTATGGACCAAAAACGGAAAACTCAACGATCAAAAGTCCATTCGCTTTGAACAACTGAGGAGCCAGTTTCGCAGTTTACTCCAACTCATTCCACGAACGTTTCGGTGGCTTCCAGTGGTCCTTGCATGCACTGTCTTTGTCGCCGTGTGTGCACATCAAGCTCAGCCATCGTTCTTCGCACCTGCCATCCAGAAAGCCGGGAACCCCCCCGACCCCCAACTCCATGTCGCGCGGCCAAACTCCAGCTGCCTCCAATCCGCCTGAAGCAAGCCTGGAAGCCCCAGGGTTGGGAAGCAGTCAGATCCCTTCGAGAAAGGGATCTTGCCCCCAGAAATTCCCCCTCCTCCAAGGCCGGTCAAATCGCAGTAGAAACCAGTCAGATCTCCCTTAAAACCGGTCAAATTCTCCTCTAGAAAGCGATCAAACCTCCGGCCAAACCCCGACAGAAGCCGGTCCAGATCCCCTCTCAAAGCTGGTCCAACTCTGGTCAATTCCCTCGAACCCCCCTTAAAACCGGTCAATTTCCCCTCCAGAACCAATCAAACACCCCCTTATAAGAAACTGTAGAAGCCAATTAAGCTCCCCTCTAGAAACCTGTCATCCCTCCAACTCCGATCAAATCCCTCCAGAAACCGGTAAAATTCCCCCCAACCAGTCAATTCCGCTCTTGTTCTGGCCCTTGAAGCCGTGTGGAAACACACAGACATGCACACACCCTCTACCTTGGAAACCAGCTCACGCATTTTGGTGCCGACTCACTCAGTTAATAAACACAAGACTTCAAGGCAAACTACAGCACGGTGTACACCTCAAAGCCAGCCAAAAGCGGACTGGCCGAGGCGGGCAACGCGAAGCGTTTACAATTTGCGATGTGCAACAAAGGAGGCAGCCTTTGCAGTTTGAATGATTGAATGCGATTTGGTACGTGAAGCTAAGCAACGCATTGGACAATAAACATTGACTTTCTTGTTCTTTCCAAAATAATTACGCTAGTCGGGTTCTTTAGCACCAAATTCAATACTATGCGTGCTGGGTCGCCCAAACTCAGCAAGCAGTCTGGATGTTCGACCATCAGAAAGGTGCCTTTCTAGAGATACCAAACTGTAGTTGATCAATCTGGCACGCAAATGGTTCTCCACCTCTGACGGTTCCGGAGGGATCCATTTAGGCAAAGTAGTAGCAACACTCGTGAAGCACATGCAATGAAGGACATCCTGTTGCCTGCGAATTTGGCACTGCCGCGAAATTGCAAGATTCACGGGTCCAAACGACCCGCTTTCGTAATTGGCCAAATGTTTGCGTGGATTGTGACAGTGAGGAACTTCCGAAAGGGCGTGCCCAACATTCCACACACGGGTGTTCTTGGTGGTTGGATGTAAACATTCATCCTATGAACGTGACTTGCAACGAAGCGAGTCTGCATTCAAAGCCAAGTCACGGATTCATCGAATGCAATGCGCCAAACCAAAAAACTGCTCACGGACCAAAACAGGGTTGTGGGGAATGACCACTTCTGTGATACAACAGAAAGGGCTTCCCAAAGACTCTTTTGTTCTTATAAAGGGGGATTCCCTTGTATCACAGAAGTGGGTTTCTCCCCCTTGATCCCACAACCCTGGACCAAAACAACAAGAGGTGCCAAACCTTTCTTCCCACAACTCACAAAAGGGGCCGATCATGAGGGTTCCTGCAGTCTTTCAAACAGAGCGGATCACTTGCTCATAAAATAAATAAGCTCGACAAGGAAAGAACGACACTACTTTCTCGAATAAGGAACCCAGCAAGTCGACCATAGTGCATCTTGATTTCGCTTTGACGCCGGCTGAAATGCTGAAAAGTGGGCTTCGCAATCTTGGTTAACCAACCAGGCAAGAATAGGGGGGTTGTTGTGGTTGGTGGCAAAGGCTTCCACGAGTGAAGGGCACACCTGACACATCGACGGACCAGGGGATCTGTGGAGTGTTGACCGGCAAAGATCGATCGGGTTTAAGACCTAGGCTACGCGCCTTGTGCATTCTCGCACTGGTGCGTAGGGCTCCTTGTCGGGGTAGCCCAAAGAAAAGGGGCGAACAAAATTGGCGCGGCGAAGGGCCGAACAAGGCACAGGGAGAGGACAAACCGCCAGTTTTGGAGCACCCTCTCACGTGCCAAATATGTTCCCACACCATTTGCCGTCCAATTCTTCAGTTGGACCTACCGGGCCTCCGAAAAACCGGTGTCGGTCTTGAGTGTGGGGTTGATTCCTATGGCCGATGGTTTTCAAACCAAGGGTTACCTCACACAGGGTTGTGAGGCATTGGGTCGACCTAGCAAAACTCGATCCATCTGAATGCGGAAGCCGATTCGAAACTATGCTTCGGTTCTAATTGGCACGAGGCTAGGTTTTGCACGGCTTGGGGGCTTGTGCGCCCAGACAGTGCCTACTAGAACTCTATGGCCCCCCAAACGAAGGGGTGGGAAATTCGGTCCTTGTTGTCTTCGTACACCGAGGACCAACCTTGGCGGCTGAAAAGACCAGCAAACAGCAAGACCCTCGGCTGGATTGTGGACATCAGCGAACATGGCACCATTTGTTTCATGTTACTATAAGTTGCGGCCATCTTCTAAATCAGCCTAAGCCAATTGTCAAGCCGCTTGTGTATAGCAACCCCCGCCCCCGCCTCTTGGACAGCATCTCCGGGTCGGGGGAGCAAATGTTCAGGGGGCGTTGTTGCATGAGGGAAGACGGCACCATTCACTGCATGTTTGTTAGCCCAGGGACGACAAATCTCAAAGGATGAATTTCGTCATCTACCAATCAGGGTAAGTTTAAAAACCGTAAGACTTCCAACCTTTCCTTAAAGGAAACCACTTAATAGAGCTTATGTTGCCAAAAATGAAGGGATACAGCCGCACGAGCATTCCTTTCATATAGGCAAGTCTCAGAAAAGATGCATCAAGGGAGGAAATAATGGGGTCGTCGGGCAACGGTAACCTCTCTGATTTGTGAACATGTTTGACATCCCCGGTGCAACGAAGCGCCTTCTGCCTTCTGCTAGGCAACCTCAGCCAAAAGCTGAAGGGCAGGTCAAACCCACGAGCCAAGCAACTCTGGCGCATATCCAGTCTCCAAAGGCACCACAGGAAGATATTGATGGCAAGCCAGGCCAATGCCATCAAGGATCCTCGAGGGCGCCGTCGCGAGTCACCAGTGGGAACAGCTCATGTTTATACTTATCGCTCATACGACGACTATCTGGAAACAGCACTTTGTCGCTTTTGTGAACCTCGCAGGCTCAATGGATCGCTTCCTTTCAAATGGAACACAGAAGCCAAGGCGGGGCAATTCAAGGTTGGTGCTGCCCGAGGGTGAATTCCTCTCCGAAATGGCAAGCCCTGGCCAGAATCCGCCAACTCGTTTATGATATCTCCTCTGCAAAATCAACATGGAAGCCCAAACAAACATCTCCCCAAAGGGAGGTTTCGCTAAACATATCATGCTTGTGTTAGGAGGCGCGTCAGGCTCTTTATTTGGCTTCTCGGTGAGAAAATGTGTCTTTGTCCAGAGCTATTTATAAAAATCCAGGAGCTATTTATAAAACCCCCAGAGCTATTTAAAAAACCAGGCCTTAACACTTTGATGTAAAGGAGCTATTTATAAAATTCACGGAGCTATTTATAAAAAATTACAATTTCTTTCAGAGCTATTTATAAAATCCATGGAGCTATTTATAAAATCCATGGAGCTATTTATAAAATCCATGGAGCTATTTATAAAATCCATGGAGCTACTTATAAAATTTTACAATTTCTTTCAGAGCTATTTATAAAATTCATGGAGCTATTTATAAATTTTGCAATTTCTTTCAGAGCTATTTATAAATTCCGCGGAGCTATTTTTAAAACAATTCAAATTATTCCAGAGCTATTTACAAAATTCACGGAGCTATTTATAAAAATTATAGTTTCTTTCAGAGCTATTTATAAAATCGATGGAGTAGTTTATAAAAATGTACGATTCCTTGCAGAACTAATTGTAACATCTGTTATATTTGATTGATCTATCGATCTATTCTTTTAGTTTCAGTTTTTCAGAACTACTGTACTTATAAACTCCATGGAGCTATTTATAATTTGTTGTGCGCTTTGTTCAGAACTATTTATAAAACCCATGGACCCCTGAAGCTGTTTACAAAAGCCATAAACGTCCTAAGACATAAGTTGGGAACAGACTCACATAGGCGGAATTGTAGGCCATGTCACAAGTGAACCTGGACCAATGTCAAAATAATTTGCCTACTTGACTTTACTTGATATTAATTATCATTCAATTGATAGTCTGATACTACTGATACTACTGATACTTTAGTAATTAATGTATTAATATTGAATATAAATTAGTCAGGTTAACCATTATCATTATTGCATGAAATGAATCGCCATTGACATCGATCTGGAAGATTATAATGATGTAATAAATATATCTGTTATCTATATATCGGATCATCGTCATATCCTATATTACCAATGTGTAGCAGTCCAGTGTAGAAGTCTAGTCTAGCAGTCTAAAATCCAGGTAGCTACATTCGATGAGTTGGCAGTCTATTTATGTTTTAAGTTAATATTTATAGTCCTAGTCGTTATAATAGTCTAGTTAACTGGGCTATAATTTAATATACAAGTACTCGATTGTTAATTTTCTTATGCTCATCATTGACTAAGTTCAACTTTAAGTGCTACGGAAATCTCCATGGGCCATGGGTGCATTTCCCAGTGGCAAGAACAAGGGAACCGGCTTTGTGACGGGCTTTGTGTCGCTAAGCCTTGTGGCAAAACCGGGAAGCTGAACTTGTGTGGTGAGAGTGATGGTGGGGAGTTGTATCTTGTCATCATGGGTACCCAGTTGCCTAAGCTACATCCCTTTGTCCATGGCAGGCTGCCTGTGCCCAAGACAAGACTATCAAACACCACACCACCTTAGCCACCTTCCCTTGTTTGGCCCTTTGCTTTTCCCAGTTGTTTGCTGCCAAAGTGAGGCACACGTAACTTAACATCATCAAAGGAAGTTTAACAAGAAACTTCCGTAGTACTGGAACTAAATGAGCTAGCTGCTTTGACATATAGCTATGACAGGTAGCTAGCATGACAAATAGATAGCTTTGACATATAGCTAGCTTGACAGATAGATAGCTTTCCAATAGGCTTGCATGACAGATAGATAGCTTTGACATATAGCCAGCTTAACACGTAGATAGCTTTCTCAAGTATAGATTTCGTGGCAGGCGCAGCACTTTCGCAAGCACTCTCTGCGAGCTGGGGGATGGCAAGATGCAGAAAACGTTGGCGCTGTGCGTGAATTGGGCTTCCGGAGACCTCGGCTGACGCCAAACTCCGGAAATGTGCGCAAACCACCTCGGCTGCGACGCCTGTACGGTCTCGGAACGGTCTCGGAACGGTCTCGGAACGGTCTCGGAACGGTCGGAACGGGTTCGGAGACGGGCCCATTGGCACGGCCGCGCGAAGGTTTCGCAAGGTTTGAATTGCGTGGCAGGCGCAGCACTTTCGCAAGGTCAAGTATAGATTTCGTGGCAGGCGCAGCACTTTCGCAAGGTCAAGTATCGATTTCGTGGCAGGCGCAGCACTTTCGCAAGTCCACTCTCTGCGAGCTGGGGGATGGCAAGATGCAGAAAACGTTGGCGCTGTGCGTGAATTGGGCTTCCGGACTGTGCGCAAACCACCTCGGCTGCGACGCCTGTCTCGGAAGGCTGTCTCGGAACGGTCTCGGAACGGTTCGGAACGGGTTCGGAACGGGTTCGGAGACGGGCCCATTGGCACGGCCGCGCGAAGGTTTCGCAAGGTTTGAATTGCGTGGCAGGCGCAGCACTTTCGCAAGGTCAAGTATAGATTTCGTGGCAGGCGCAGCACTTTCGCAAGGTCAAGTATCGATTTCGTGGCAGGCGCAGCACTTTCGCAAGCGTCCACTCTCTGCGAGCTGGGGGATGGCAAGATGCAGAAAACGTTGGCGCTGTGCGTGAATTGGGCTTCCGGACTGTGCGCAAACCACCTCGCTGCGACGCCTGTACGGCGGCGGTCTCGGAACGGTCTCGGAACGGTCTCAAGGTCTCGGAACGGGTTCGGAGACGGGCCCATTGGCACGGCCGCGCGAAGGTTTCGCAAGGTTTGAATTGCGTGGCAGGCGCAGCACTTTCGCAAGGTCAAGTATAGATTTCGTGGCAGGCGCAGCACTTTCGCAAGGTCAAGTATCGATTTCGTGGCAGGCGCAGCACTTTCGCAAGGTGCTGCGTCCACTCTCTGCGAGCTGGGGGATGGCAAGATGCAGAAAACGTTGGCGCTGTGCGTGACTTGGGCTTTCGGACAGTGCGCAAACCACCTCGGCTGCGACGCCTGTACGGAGGCGGGTTCGGAACGGTCTCGGAGCGGGCGCGGAACGGGTTCGGAAACGGGCCCATTGGCACGGCCGCGTGAAGGTTTCGCAAGGTTTGAGTGCGTGGCAGGCGCAGCACTTTCGCAAGGTCAAGTGCAGATTTCGTGGCAGGCGCAGCACTTTCGCAAGGTCAAGTATAGATTTCGTGGCAGGCGCAGCACTTTCGCAAGGTGCTGTATCCACACTCTGCGAGCTAGGGGATAGCAAGGGCAGACGCAAAGAAAAGGCGCTCTCGGGGGGGAGGGAGGAGAGTTGAACTTGAAGCGCTCGTTGGGAGCTTTGGAAAGAGGAAAGAGAGAGAGAGAGAGAGAGAGAGAGAGAGAGAGAGAGAGAGAGAGAGAGAGAGAGAGAGAGAGAGAGAGAGAGAGAGAGAGAGAGAGAGAGAGAGAGAGAGAAAGAGACAGAGAAACAGAAAGAGAAAGAGAAAGAGAAAGAGAGAAAGAGAGAAAGAGAGAAAGAGAGAAAGAGAGAAAAAGAGAGAGAGAGAGAGAGAAGCAAGGGGCCAAGGACAGTTCTCCAAACTATAGTTGTTCACTGCTTTGAAACTTCCGCCCCCCGGCTCTGCCGGACCTTACTTGTATACTTTCTACTTTATACAGTTTTCAGAATCATAGCCTAGCAGCAGCATTACTCAGTAAAGTATAGCCTGCGGCCTGTAGCATCATGTTTGCGTGTGCACCCTGAGCAGGTTTTTAAATGTTTAGTCTCACCGAGGAGCCAAATAAAGAGCCTGATGACGCACAGTGTCCTTATCCGGTATCAATATTCCGCCAACAATATAGACTGGACTACAATATTTCATTTTGTCTTTGAGGTAGTAGTAATTATTGTATGTACAACCGTGCTTCTTGCATTCTAGTTTAGTTTGATGAATTAGTAATTTTTGTGTTTCCCAACTGCTTTGTAGTTGCCACGGGCAACAGCCAACATGCAGAGTACACAACTGGCTGGAGATCCACCAACATTGAACTCGAGCAACTGGAGTCCAAACATTTGTCGATTGCCACAATTGTTTCTACTTCGCCCGCATTACTTTACCACTGTCGTTGGGTCCCAACTTGCAGTTTCATCACTTTCTTTCTTAACCAGTTTCTAACTGACGAACGAACATCGTGTACCATGTACCAACAAGTTTGCCAGCATCACTGGCTGCATGCAGCGTAGCTCAAACATAACATAATTTTAAGTTTAAGCGTGCGAAACCAGAACATAGTGCAACATAACATAGCCTCTTCAGGCAGACAGTTGTACGTTCATATACAGCATGCAGCGCAGTACAGACTGACTACTGTTCTTGGACTACGTCTTGCCAAACCCCAGTTCAAATCCAGGCAACCACGCCCATCAGGTAGGCGCAGTAGGGCGGCCAAAAAACAACGCGTTGGCCGTATATGGGGTCTTCTCATTTTTTGTTTGCGTTGGGGGTCTTCCGCAGCCATTGTCGCATGGTCCAATGGCGTGGCGTGTGAGAACACGGCACAGTGACTGGACGCAGTAACTTGCACGGAAAAGCACAGGCAGGGGAAAAGGCTATCACAGGCTTGGCTAAGGTTCTTAGGAGCCATGGCAGTATGGGCGCTGTCAGAGAGTCAGGAAGCTGAAGTCCTTCCTGACAGGCAGCCAGACAGCCCAAACCCAGGACTTCAGGATTCGGAGCTTCACGCAGCAGAGTGCCTTGACTCTGACTGTACACTCACTCCGAAATTCCGAAATTCTGCTAAGTCAAGCCAGGGTATATTGTGCGCTGGACTGTGCTGCGCAAGGTTCCTGCTATTTCAACATACATGACATGACATGTGCTTCATCCAGGGTCAGTCATGCATGGCTGCATCATGTGCCATGAGAGTCATTGCAACGTCAATCTCGACAGAATCATGTTACTGTAAGTTACACAGCTACAATCCGATGTTTATTATTATATTCGTTGATTGGAGGTGCAACTTAGTCGGTTCAGAACAAAATTGATAATGATGTGTGAACTCTGGTTGGCCGACTGCCCACACCTGAGGCCTGACCCGCCCATGCTTTGGGACAAGCCGGCATTCTTGGACTGGGCCGAGCTTCTGGTTGAGAAGCTGGAGATCTCTTATGAGAGTTGGCAATCTGAGCCCCTTGGGCGTCCGTCGCTAGCCTGCCTTTTGGGCAACGTTTTCACGGTGGCGTTCAACAGGATAGGATTGGGATAGGGCAGGGGATTGGATTCACACTTCTTCTTACTTCGTTGTTCCCTTAGGGCGCAATGCCCACCTCTTTGATTGTGGCTTTGCAAGCAACACCCCCTTCATTAGTTGACCAGCCGGGCCCCCTCCTGTACCAGGCCGGCCTTGGTGGAGGACTGCGCGGGCGGTGCAACAGGAACCTACTGCATGCGACTTGGCAATATCAAAGGTGAAGCAACATCGGTTCAAACCTGGAGTCAAGGAATTTCGGCCGAAGGATCATTGCCCCCAGTATGCCGTTTACAGTAACAGTATCAGTATGTATCAGTATCAGTATCAGTTCAGTATCAGTGTCAAGTGTCAGTATCAATGACATAATAGTACAGTGTCGAATCCCATTGGCACATTGGCGCCAAACCTAAGCCGAGGCGCGAGCTGTCTCGCTGCCTGCCGTTTACCTCGACAACTCTTGCTGTGTCAGAGCGCTGCCAGACCAAGCGGAGATGGATGCAGGCCCACTACAAGGATTGCAGCAGCTCGGCTCAACTTGATTCATTGCTGTCGGCGCGCATTCACCTTGACCCCCTCATTTTAATCGTGACAAACAGACTGTACTGTACTCGCAACAAATGGACACTGTGGCAGTAGTGACGCTTGTCACCAAGTAATCCCGGCCGTTCCGCTTGCAAAGTTGGGAGTTTCCTCAGCATTGCGGCCCCTGCTATTTCCAATTTCTTTTCGGGGGTGCGAAACTGGCTTGTTAGCTTAGGTCGTGTTTTGCCGGGCTTTTCTTACTTCCCTTGGTCTCGCCTAACAGAATCATGTCACGATCAGAATCAGAACAATAATTTTTACCTGACTCATGACTCATTGACTCATGACTCTCACTCAAAAGAAGACATTGAAACGCAACATGGCGTGACCTCTCCTCACAGGGGAGTTCAGAGAAACTGAACTAGATTGACCGTTGAATTGTAAGTCCCTGAGTCCCTGAGTCATCCCCCGAAAACTAGTCGACATCCTTATCCTAGTGTCAGTGTGATGGCCTTGGTTTCGCCAACCAAGTCCAGCACATGTTCGTAGACATGCGCAAGTTGCTGACGTCTGGCATATGCCACGTGCACGGTGACCTGTGCAGCATTCGCGACTCGCAGGAGGACAGATTGTTGGGAAACAGGATTTTCAACAAGAAAGAAAGAGTTGACAGATGTCAGTCGGAGCTGAAGGCATCGCCGTGGGTGCGGCGTTAAACTAATGCAATGCCGCTATGTTCTGTGGTGTTGCTTGAAGTTCAACTGATATTCAGTGTGTGTGTGTGACTGTGACAAAATAGGATAGGGCTAGGCAGCCTAGGCGGTCCAAAACGGGTGTAGCGCTATTGCCACAGCTAGCTACCGGCTACTTTCCGTGTGTAACAGCTGACTCAGTTGAGCCCAAGTCGTTTTATGTCGTCGCGTTTACGTGACTTGTGACTTGTGACTTGACCCCTATCAAGGAACATCGGCTAGGACCATATCATGAGTCATGTAATGTCAGTCATGTGTTTAAGTCATGTCATGCCGTATGATGTCGCCCCTTGGCCCCTTATGTCAATTGTCGCCCATCCCGCCCATCCCGCATCTTCACATGAGTCATTCTGGTGTCCACCGTGTTCCCCGTATTCTCGGCTTAATGGAAGAAGAAACCGGCAAGGGTACAATCCCCTTGACAAGCCCGACGGTGCCCCGTTTCAGCAGGGGCTGGATCACATCAGCCTCTTGGCAGATGATAACGTGGGGTAAACAGGTTAAGCTAAGCTGCTGGGTCTTGCGCCTTGTTTTGGGAAGTGTTGGTGTTGCGCTAATCCGGCAACTAAAGAATGAATCATCACGAACCACATCTAAACGGCCGGGTCTAGGCTTAGGCGGAGTTGCCTAGAGTTACTTCAAGGATTCTGATCCTGGGTTTCCTCACGTGATCCAACGAATGTAATGTGGCCGTACTGTACTGCACTTAGTAGTAGTTGTAGTTGTAGTCAGTAGCAGAAGTAGCAGTGTAGTAGCAGTAGCAGTAGTAGCAGTGAGCAGTAGTCGTAGCAGTAGTAGTAGTAGTATTTATATTAGTAGTAGTAGTACAGTAGTAGTAGTAGTAGTAGTAGTAGTAGTAGCAGTAGTAGTAGTAGTAGAAGTAGTAGTAGTAGTAGTAGTAGTCAGTAGTACAGTAGTAGAATAGAATAGTAGTAGTACAGTACAGTCGGTAGGAATAGTAGTACTAGTACTAGTACTAGTTGTTGTTGTAGTAGTAGTGTAGTAGTAGTGTAGGGTAGTGACAGTGGTAGTAGTAGTAGCAGCAGTAGTAGCAGTAGCAGTGGCAGTGATAGTAGTCGTAGTTAGTAGTAGTAGTAGTAGTAGTAGTAGTAGTAGTAGTAGTAGTAGTAGTAGTAGTAGTAGTAGTAGTAGTAGTAGTAGTAGTATTGGTAGTAGTGTAGTAGTAGACGGTAGACAGTAGACAGTAGACAGTGGACAGACAGTAGTAGTAGTAGTAGTACACAGTAGACAGTAGACAGTAGACAGTAGACAGTAGACAGGACAGTAGAAGTAGAAGTAGAAGAAGTACTCGTAGTAGCAGCAGTAGTAGTCGTAGTAGTAGTGGACAATAGACCGTACACAGTAGACAGGAGTCGGAGTAGTAGTAGTTGTAGTAGCAGTAGCAGTAGCAGTAGCAGTAGGAGTAGGTCGGAGTAGTAGTAGTAGTAGTAGTAGTAGTAGTGTCTTATTCCGATTGCCACTGCAGAGCATGCCACTTCTCAAGTCCGGCAACGCTTGAGTGACCTGGCAACAAGAGTGGCCACTGCGAGTGATGGTAGCAGTGGCGCAAACGTTGTCAATCAAGAGAAGCTGCTGAACGCCCTGCAGAGCCTCCTGCGCCAGCCAAGCATGGCAGCGTCGGTGTAATTCAGAATTAATTATCAAAGTTGAAGAAGCCAAAGGCTTCTTTCAACATGGACAGGCCTGGCAGGTCAACTTTCCTGCAAACTAATTGGGTTCAGGAGTTCAAGGCTTCAAAATGTGTCTGCCGTCACCAACGCTTTTTTTCAGTCAGGGAAGTCCAAGTCGCAGCTCGAGCCAAAGAAGGTGTCCCTGTACTTACAATTGACAATGACTGTGGACTGTAGACTGTACGGTATGCTACTTCCCTTTCGTTGTTGATAGTCACTGCTAGATAGTGACAGTGTTGGATACGTCGATAGTCGATAGTCGATTCGGTAGTGATAAAATTGTAGAGGCAAACAGCAGTGCGGCAGGGTCAAGTTGTATGTTACACGACACTGACACTGACTGTTATTTACCTACGTCCCGTTCATTGCTTCATTGATGTAGGCTGAAACGTCTGACATTGCCATTGCCGCTTTGACAAGGAGTTTTTCTTACTGATGATTAACGTTTTCGCCAATGCCATGACTTGCTGTTAGGGGCGGGGGCTCAATGTTGAGTCCAGGTTGCGTCATAGAATAGTCATAGTCATAGGAGTCATAGTCATAGTCTTGTCACTTGTTTGCCCGTGTTGGCAGGGCAGGGCTTAGACTTTTTGGGCCTGAGCGAGGGACCAGCTTACTTACGTGGGTTGCATAGCTTTGTGTGGGCACGGTGTACTGTGTGCCGTGTATGAACTCAAGGACTCAAGTCAAGTCAAGTGTGTTAGCACAACGCTTGCCCTTGCCTACTCTGTGCTTGTGCAGTCCAGTCTGTGACAGTCATCATATTGGACCCTTGGAGTTATGGCAAACTGCAGCCCCAAAAGTGTTGATTGAATGCAGTCTCGTTCTTCAGAATTCAAATGAAAACGGAAGTACTGCAGGGGCAGAAACCTGGTCCTTGCATCATTGGAGAAAAGGAAAGGTCAAACAGAACATTGCTAGTGACCCATGACAAGTCAAACGGCCTGACCATTGCGCACGTTCTGTGGCCCCATGGCCCGTGGCTGCACATGCGTCCAATCAACAACGGGCAAGAGATTTGAGTGATGCAACATGGCGTGTGCAGATTGCACCGTTGCGAAGTGGCAGCTCAAGGCGTGTTTCACAGGGCAACCCAAGCTCGCTTCCGCGTGCACCAATGGACGAGATTGTCACAATCGTGATTGTGGTGCTATTCCTTTCATGCATGGTCACCTTTGCGAGTCACTGCCTTGACCTTTTACAAGCTTCTCTTTGCAACCACAGCTTTCCAGGGTGCTGAGTCAACACCAAATAGCCCTTCCCTTCTTTCTTAACTGGTTGTGTTGGAACCCTTTGTTCGTCCACTTGCTTGGTTTGGGGTGGCATGTTACATGGTGAGTTACATAATATTATGTTCTGTTTATGTATGTTTCGATATTGTTTGTCACATGACATATTCATATGATATGATATGTGACTGACTACATGTGAAATGTTACTCATAGACAGGACAGCAGCATAATAATGACTTATGTTGCACGTGGAGATGTGACCTGTTTAAGCACTTGCCCTGAAACTATCACCCTCTCTACTTACCCTTTCACCCAGGTCGGCCTTTGCTGTTTCTGGAAAAGCCCTGCCACTTTGCAGCCCGATTCAACATCCTTGTCCACACGCAGTGCGGCTTTCTCTACCAGTGCATGTGAGAAATGTGCCTGTGCAGAATCAGAACCGTCATTGCTCAAGTATTCTGACGCCGCATTGTTGCTGCAAGCGCTGTTGCCATTGCTGCCTCTCAGGTTGTTTTGGCTGTTTGTGGTGTGTTTCTTGCTGTTCCAGTTGTTGTTGCCATTGTGACTCGGTTTCTGTTCTTGTTGTTGGTGGTGGTGTTGTTGCTGCTGCTGCTGTCGTCCAGCGCGTTGTTTTCATAGCCGTTGCTGTTCCTTATGTTGAGGCTGTGGCTTTTGGTTGCGGGCGCAGTTAGAGCAAGGCTGCTGCTGCTGATGCTGTGTTCTTCTGCTTGAGTTGTTCTTGTTGCGCCCCACCTATCCTATCCGCCTAGCCTAGCCTAGCCACCGTAATATTGCCATTGCCATTGTTAGCATTGTTGCCGTTGTGGCTGTTGTTCCTGTTGCCGCTGGTGTTGCTGCCAGTGCGGTTTGTGGTTGCAGAGGAGGTGGTTGATTGTCACGTGCCGCCACGCATTCACCCATCCAACAACTGAAGGGTCGGTGCCCGGGCTTTGACATTAGAAAACAAGCAGGGTTCAGGGTCCACCAAGAATTGCAACAGTTGAACGCTGACCACTCGTCCAATTTGTTGCAGGAAGGGAAAGCAGTCAAGTTGAATCCTGAACCCCTTCACCCAAACTAACACGGCCTTTTTCATTAGGACGTTTGGGTCAGGGTGCCTTAGCAAGTGATTAGTCCTGCCCTACTGCCTTCTGCCCCTGCTGCCACTACTACTGCTACTACTACTACTACTACTACTACTACTACTACTGCTACTATACTCATTCTCGTACCGGCTCGATCCCGCGCACTGCAGGCCAACATTGCCAAGCAGAGCTGCGCTCTCTTCAAGTTCCTCACTTCCCGGCCGTGCGATTGGGAAGGCTTTGGCTTGGCAGATCTGGCGGCTAGGCCTTGTATGAAGTGGACGGTGGCCCAAACACAGGTCAACACTTTGAACTTTTGGATGGACAAGCTGAGAACACTGACCAGCCATGATGAGTGCTCCGCTGTCCTGGATACCCTGCCCAGCCATTGGTGGGTTCCAGAGAGTGTCAGGAGCGTTTGAGCCAAAGTCACCCTACCCATTACCCTACTACTGTACTACTGCTACTACTGTTACTGACTACTACTGCGACCTTCAAATTCATAGTATTGTTATTATTTATTTTATTGCCTTGTTGTTGTCATTGTAACAAAATGGTGCTGTCATATACTGATTGAACCCAATCAGCCCTCCGAACCATCACCCTGATAGGATTGCCATTCCGGCCAACGCTCCCCTGGAAATTCACGAGGAAGCTGGTTTGGCAACAAGGCCTTTGCAAGACTTGCAGAAGTTCTATGGGTGCGCCAAGGCCAACCAACAAATCTCTTGGAGCAATGCCGAGAAGGGCGACCTCAAGCTTGTGGTGTCCACCAATACGTACTCAGCAAGGGTCGCCTTGGTTTTCAAGAGCTGCGCGCCGTTGAGGACTTGCAACTTAGGGTCGCCAAGAAAGGTTACGTGCGCGGGATTGGTAGGTGTTTTATTA
This sequence comes from Effrenium voratum, assembly GCA_963377175.1. Taxonomy (NCBI): domain Eukaryota; class Dinophyceae; order Suessiales; family Symbiodiniaceae; genus Effrenium; species Effrenium voratum. The sequence continues at coordinate 36,595 of CAUJNA010001733.1, read as the reverse complement.
TCAAACAACAAAAGCGGGCCACTAAGTTGCCACTGTGACACTGTTTGTTTGCAGTTTGCGTAGTCCTGACCCTGTCACTGAGATAGTAGTGTGATTGACTTTGGGTACGGTGTCCTGTCATCGGTTTATATAATTTGTTTGGTGTGACACACAGTGACACACACGCGCACAAGTGTCACCACCCGCCGCAGCAAGCACTGCGCACGCAGTGACGATGCTGCCGAATTAGCACGCCGCCGCCGCTGTCACAGAGCTCGCACTCGCAGCAAAATCCCAGCCCTCGGGCTGCCATCCCACGCGACAGTCAGAGTCAAGTTTGATTTGGTGACCCAGTGGAATGAGCAACGCCTAAGAACCTAGCCTAGTTTCCCTTGACAAAAGCCTCTCTTTTACAGCCCCTTTCCTGTGCAGTTCCCCTTGCCCAATGCCAGCAAATCCACCCCCTGGCTTTTTCTCAGTGGTTGCTTTTTGAACATCCAAACATTGCGTAACATCCCGCATTCCCTGAAGCTTGCTTCTTCAGACTCAGAACCCTAGCATTCATTCACTCCTTCCGAGACTCCGACTCCTTCCCTGTTACTTCGGAATTGTTTGGATGACACAGCACACTGGCACTGGAAGCAAAACCGAACCGATTGTGACATTACATTACACACAGACACACACACAGACATTCACGTACATACAGTCAGTACATGGCACCACTACATACTTACTTACTGCAAGCGGCCGACCAAAAATACACGTGACACTGTGGTGACAGACATGGTCCCATGTTTTTTTTGGTCTCGCGGAGGACATTGTGGTTTAAGGCTGTCGACATTGCGACACGGCAAGGCTGCTGGCCGGGACCTTTGAGGAGCTCGGCAAGGCCATGCAAGACTTGCTGCCAGGAACAAGCAAGCTCCTGGAACATTTTCACGCCTTAAATGCAGCCAATGACTGCTTGGAGCTGCTCGGTCAGGCCTCGTCGACATCCCTCAGTGAGGATGACAACTCGGCCAAGGAGTCTCTCCAGGCAAGCAGGCTGATCTTCTTTTCAGGGAGTTGGGCCCGGCTTGGTACGCAGGACTGGGGTGTGAAGACCACTTTATTTACTGCTTACCATACAGACAGACATTGTTCCACAGACAGCCTTCACTGGACTGACCACGCTTTGCTGAGTTGCTTTACTTACTACTGCCGACTACCACCGATACAGCGATACACTGCCAATGTAGTGACCCGAAAGCACAACAAGAATCAGAGCAACAACGACAACGATGACAACAACACCCACTTCGACTACCCTAGCACCAACTACCGACTACCAACTACCGACGACTACTACTGCTGCTACTGCCACTACAGTACTACTACACCACTACTGTACTACTGCTACTACTACTACTACTACTACTACTACTACTACTACTACTACTACTACTACTACTACTACTACTACTACTACTACTACTACGTACTACGTACTACGTACTGCGGACCTATGACTACGTGATGTGCGCTACAGCGCTTATTACAACTACAACGACCGACTACTACTAACTGCTACTACTCCTACTAACTGCTGCTGCTGGTGTACCGTGTGCTGTGTACTTCTATTACTTGACTTAAACTAATCTTACAAATCGTGGAGCTACTATGACTCGACCGGACTGGGCTACTACGGTTACATACGGTTGGGCAGATGAAATGGTTACTTACCTACTACTGCTGCTGCTGCTGCTGCTACTGCTACTGCTAGCGTGTTGTTGATACGGTACTTCTACTATCGCTGCTGCTGCTACTCTGATGGTAATTGCTACTACGACGACGACTACCGACTACCGACTACTACTAACTACTACTACTACTACTCCTCCTCCTCCTCCTCCTACTACTACTACTACTACTACTACTACTACTACACTACTACTACTGCTGCTGCTACTGCTACTGCTACTACTTCTACTGCTGCTGCATTACTCCTGCGACTACTATGACTACTACTACTAGCACTACTACTACTACTAGCACTACTACTACTACTACTAGTACTACTACACTACTACTACAGTAGTTACTACTACACTACTACGGACTATGACTCTGGCTATGACTGGATATGTTGATATGTACTGTACTACTAATATTGCTACTACTACTGCTCCCCTTTACTACTTTCAACTTGAACTTGACTTTATTGTGTTACTTAGTACTGCCACTGCTGCTGCTTCACTGATTGCTTTCTCATGCTGCCACCGCTGTTATGCTACGACGAGGACTAGTGCTGACGACCTGCTGCTGCATCAGTTTCTGACTCAGGACTGACCACCACCTTTGTGCAGACACCTGCCTCCAACCACGGCGAGCTCCTTCCCTATGCGGCAAGCCAGTTCATTGACAGCCTTGCCGACTTGCCCTTCGACCCAACCTTGGCAGACGCCTTGGGTTTGTGGCGCGGTGTGTCCTCATGCTTGCAGCCAGTGCTTCAGTCGATCGCTGCAAAGTCGCACCCTTTGAGTCAGTCCATGCAGAAGGCTGTTCGCAGGCTGGAACACATGATTACAGAAGGTGGCTCCGCATCCATCAAGAAGGCAATGAAGGACAGCCTCAATGCCAAGGCTGCCCTCCAACTTGTGGAGAAGACCTTCAGTGGCCGCCTCCCAAGTACAATGCAGCGCCTTGCCAGCTACACCAGGGCGGTCTCGCTGGACATGAACTTTGTGGCCGACGCCCTGCCAGACATGACGAACCGCATTCTCGAGTTTGTCTCCAGCTACCAGGCGGCTTTGAAGAATTGGATGGAGAAGGTGACAGATGACCTCGCCACTGGCTTCTCTACAATTGAGCCATTTAGGCTGGCCTGGCCAAAGCCGACTTACTACTCACCGACTTAGTTACCTTTGCTCATACAGTCTCATACACACGTCTCATACACACACACACATCACTGAACTTACAACTATACACATCATCATTGATCATACATACACACACACACACATCACTCATACAAACGAGCTCTCACAAACCTCTATGAACCACGTGGAGTTGCAGCCTGAAACGCAAACAATATCCCAGTAGCCCAATAACCCAGCAATTGAAGCAATGTTTCAATGATTTCAGTGATTTCAGCAATAAATCCAAAGCTATGAACAAACAAGGGCCCCTTTCATGACAATGTGGCCTTGCCATGTTGCATACGAACTCCCCTCCTGCAGTTTGATTCGCAACCCTTATCTGTTGCCGCGTGTTGATGTGCTGAAGGCAACCCACAGTCACAGTCACATTAAATTACCCCTTCCTTCCCCGAAGAAATGCCCCTGGACCCTGACCCAGCGCCCAAACCAAGTGGGGAACAATTTGTTGTTTATTGCTATCGCGTGTCATTCGGAAGTCATTGCTTCCAAACTCCGGCGGGCCGTTGCAAGCCTTCAAGCAATGCAACGGCAATGCGTATGTGTTCTAAGCCAAACAAACAAGACCAGACGACCTGTGTTTTTGTTTGAGTCAGGGAGCCTGAGTCAGTCTGAGAATCAAAAGAAGCTTCAAACAGCGGCAACTCCTGCCCTGAATGGACTCTGCCTAGCACTGTTGTTGTTCAGAACAGTAACAGAAAACAGAAGTGTTAAGGTGAGGAGCACGCCACTTCAAATGCCATCTTCAAACATGTAACATCTAGTCTATCCCCTACCGGGCCCCTACCCTTTCTTCTTTTTCATAGGCAAGTTACAAGTTAGCCAACTCTTTGAGGGACCCTTTGTCCTTGCAGGTGCCTGAACCATGCCATTGAGATGTGGGACATCGAGTCAGTGTCTTGGATGTTTGCCACCGACCCCAAGCAGGCAAAGAAGAACGAGGAGGACACCCAACTTCTGGTAGAGTGCCGTGATGTGTTCGGGGCACGGCTGCCATTGATGAGGGCTCTACTTGCCTCCAAGGGCTCCATGGCCGATTTGTCGACTTGGGGGGGCGAGAAGCTTCCTGAGATCATGAAGTCAGTGGAGGACAGGGTTGGCCCTCAATATTTCGCAAAAGTCTGAATCTCAAGCGGTGTATACAGTTTTCTGAAGTTTGTCAAGTCCTCAGCCTCCAACAATTTGGATTTCCAGTGCTCCGAAAACAAATGCTGCTCAGCAGGCTCTTCATATCATATTGGGATCCTGAAGTCCCTTTTCTTTTGCGCTGGTAGACAAGAGCGCGCATCACATCCGTTTTGTGTGTACTGCGCTATCCCATTCCCACCCTGTACGTTCTGTAAAAGATGGGATTTGGATGGGTGCTAGCTCCTTGGACTCGGTTCATGAAACATCCACACGGTGTTTTTGGGACACATGTCACATGCATGAATGCATGAATCAAAATACATAGCGATGTGGATCTTGGTCAAACAAACATGTTATTACATGTGACTGTTCTTGTCTTTCATTTCTATGATTACCCAATTGCCGGTATCCGATCGCCAATCCAATCGCTATCCCGTCCTTTGCGCGTTTTTGTTTCCTAGTTTCCCCCTCACAGGACTTCAGGGCAACTGCGTCCTTGCTGCTAGGCACCTTGGTGGTTGCTGACGTGATCATCAACCCCAGTTCCTGCCCGGACCGCAAAGCCGCCCAAGTGAAGGGCATCCAGTATCTCGCTAACTCGCTGGGTCTGAGCAAGCAGGACTTGCCTGACAAGCTTCGTTCTAAGCTGGACGTTGGGCCAGAGGAGGTTGCTGCGAAGCAGCCAAATGCGAAGGCTGGCGCGAAGCGCAAGAAGGCCAAAGAGGCCACGGCGGCCTTGGCGGATGAGGAATCTGCAGAGCCAACTGCCAAAAAAGGCAAGGCTGCAGCTGCGCGTGGCAGAAAGCGGTCTGCCAAATAGGTGGCAGGCCGCTGGCGGTTTTTGTTTAGCCGGTCAAGTAGGGTAGGGCAGGTAGGTGGTTTGAAGGGGCAGCCAGGAAGCCACCAGCCTAGCTTAGTTTTAGATGGCTACTGCTAAATAGAGCCATCGAAAGGAGTGAGCACTTTTGATTTCACGGCCCCATGGCTACTCCCGACTGCCTCTGACTCTGACCCAATGTCAATATCAGTTCCGTTCTGGCGTGCCTCCCTTTGCCTGGCCTGGGGTGCCTTTCCGTGGCAAAGGCCTGGGTTGGCCATCAATGTCGGAAGCCGTCAGTGAAGCGCGTGACAAACCAGTGTTTGCGGCAGCCCAGGGTTTGAAAGATGTTTGCGGCCACAAAATCCATTTTTTGGGGCTTGGCTTGGCTTTAGTCTTTAGTATTCAGTATGCAAGTAACAGTAACAGTATTAGTAAGTTCTAAGAAGGCCCCCTTCCCAAGCTTTGCCATTTGTAAGTTTGCAAGCGGCGCACTATGCTAGGCGGTTTCAAATTGGACCTATCCCTGGAAAAGGTTGGTGTGAGCGATGGAAAAGCGGTGTGTCGGTTAGTGGCCCTGCTCTGTCTGCTCAGTTTTACTGACCTGACAGCCTGACATGAGCTAATTATTGGATCACGGATTGGGAAGGGCATCTAGCTGCAGGCTGCAAGTTCATGTTTGGTTTGTTGTCCATTTCGGTTCTGCACCATTGGAAACATTATTTCTGTAACGACACTTGCCAAGAGACACATTTTCTGAGAACTCAAAGAAGAGAGCGAGAGAGAGAGAGAGAGAGAGAGAGAGAGAGAGAGAGAGAGAGAGGGAGAGGAAAGAGAGGGAAAGAGAGCGCGAGACAGAGTCTTGAGAAGCAAATCAGGCTCAGCTCTGGTCCTGTTGTCTTCAGCTCTCCTGCTGGGATTTGGGAACACCTTCGGCTCTTTCACCCAAAATTTATGAACATTTTCGGCCAGTTATGAAACTTCATTGGAACTTTGTGTTTGATCAAATTTCTATGAATATTTTATAAATAGCTCCTGGGAATTTATAAATAGCTCCTGGGATTCTATAAATAGCTCCTTGGATTTTATAAATAGCTCCTGGAATTTTATGAATAGCTCCTGGGATTTTATAAATAGCTCCTGGGATTTTATAAATAGCTCCATGAGATTTCCTGAAATTTTTTTTAAAAAAAAACAGCTCCATGAGATTTCCTGAAATTTTATAAATAGCTCCATGAGTTTTCCTGAAGTTTTATAAGTAGCTCCATGTAAATTTCTGGGGTTTTATGAATAGCTCCTGGCATTTTATATGTAGCTCCTGCGATTTTATAAATAGCTCCTGCGGCTCACCATTAAAGAGCCTGACGCACGTCCTAATGCTTGTGTTGGGTCCAAATATATATTTTCGAGAAAGTGCTCGAGGGCCTGCGTTGCTAGAGGCTCAGGACGCAATACATTCGAAGTCTAAGTCCAAGCTCATAACAAAGAAACATGCCCCAAACACTGTTTATGCTGAGAAATAACCGCCTCGAACTCCCGGGTAGGCACAACTGGGCATGAAGGATGGTTCAATCCGGGAAAAAGGGGTCATGATGGGTCTGAACACTCAAATTCGACGCCCTCCAAATCGGAGACTTCAGGGTTTTCAATCCGTCCTTTGCTAGTTTTGATTGCTTTTCTCTTTCCCCTTCCACGCGGATGGGGGTTGTTGAAACTCAAGCGGAGATGCGCAATTTGCAAAGCACCGCATGCAGCAGATTTTGGACCATGTTGGGACATAAGGACGAGGTTGCTTCCATGAGTTGCTGCAAACACCGCTGCGCGAAATGAAAAAAATTGGGGCGCCTGGCAAACGATCCCTCATGGCGCCTTCCTTGCAAGGTGTCTTCCGAGTAGATTGACACATCTCTCACGCGTCGCGTAGTACCTTCCGCATGACAAGGATGGTCGTGCATCCTTCAAGGATACTCTCTCGAAGTCGAAAGAGCCCTTGACTATGTCGACTATGTCTTCTTAAAGATTGAGCTCTGCGCTCCCATGCTGCGTTCTCATGCTGTTTCTATGTTGCCACTTCGGTGGCGGGTCCTTTCCTCCAAGCGCAACTGCTAAGACTGGCAAGTGCCTTCTCACACTGGGCACAACATACGTTACTGTGGTTGGGCTCCACACCTTTTCCGCGCTATGCAGGCCGTATGTGAAAATACCGAATCAGGTATTTAGCAAACACCCTCAAAGTTATTCCAGGGTACAACCACCCCTCAAACACCCTCAATTTCCAAACATGTCAAACTTTTTTCCTGGGTCAACGAGAGGACATGATTTCAATAACAACAAAACAATCAGGCCTCTAATGTTATTTCAGAAAGCCAATCCCAGACAATATATTCCACGGGATGACGTGGCACGCTGGAGTGTTTGAGGGGATCCATTGTGAAAGGTTTTGCAAGGCTACGTGAAACATCTGGTAACTCATGTGGGAGTTGATCAATATTCCTTTCGGCCCCCAAATGACATATCAAATCCTTTAAGTGGTTTCCCCCAATGACCATCCCATGTAAAGGGCCTTTTGATCAACCTCCATGTGTCTGTGAGTGTGTGGGCGCTGATGTGCGTGGCAAAACTGCAATGTGCTGAATACGCGCCTCTTTTGCCAGTCTAAAGCGGGACCAGGTGAGCAATCACCTTGGGTGCTGGTTAAAAGGAATATGAAGGGAATCCAAAAAGTTGAAGTCTAAAGATCCAACCCAATAGCAGTACAGTCACCCCGTCCATGGCTGCCAAGCGTCCCAGGATGTTATCCCTCTTGTTCAGCTCGTCCGCATTTTTGTGCCCGTCCTCACGGTTCCTGGCAAGGCCGGGGGGTGTCTTCCCGCCCACCCGGCAAAAACGGTCGCCCATGCACCTGCACACATGGGTATGGGTCAAAATTGAACCTTCAGGGGACCGCAGGTTTTAGTCTTCGTTTTCATATACCAGGGTTCCCTTCCGGGTACCTATTTTTGACCCACACCCGTGCGTCAAACGCCATCAAGGTAAATTGGTCAGCCACCAATCCAGCACTGGCCCGATGTTACGCTGCAAAGCGGAAGAGGACGAAAGCATGACATGGCCAATGTCTGTTGCAGCCAAAGCATCCAGGTGTGGCCAATCCAAATGCTCAAAGGCAACAGGTCGCAAAGGCCGAAAGATACGGAAAGTCGCGGAAAGGTTTAGAAAGGTTTGGGGGAGGAAAATCATGTTTGCACAACGGCTGCAAAAACAAGGGTCGTGAACGATTTGGCACAGGCCTCTAGTTTGGTTCCACACCGCTGCATCAGGCTCCTGGCCTTAGAATGCCGAAGACCACCGTCTGAGCGCAGATCCCGATTTGAAAGAGGCATGCGAAGCTGATGTACATGTCGGCAGCCGTCAGGTAGGACTTCCTGATTTTTGCTCGGAATTCAAAGCATGATTTTTTCGCATATTAATCCCTCTCGTTGCAAGCCGATTGAATGGCAATTCTGTGAACATGGCAGTACGGACTGAGATGAACATACACCAACTCAACAAGAACCCAGTACAATGCCCGTCATTGGGCGCACTGCCAGGCCAACTCATGTACAGTAACCTAAACCCCTTGTGCAACGGATTTTTTTCACCTTGAAACAACTTCCCAGTTGAACCACTTCCACTCCGGTCACCTGGGCAGGATCTCGTTGACGATGTAGCGATAGGCCAGCACTGCCAGGAAGCAGCCACTCAGCAACCCCAGGCGTCCAGACACGTCCTTCACGGGGATCGCGAAGGTGCAAAGGGCCATCACGTTCACCTCGAATTCTAAGCGAACTTCTCAGCTTCCCCCTAACTGGTGGTTTGAATTGGTGGTTGGTTTCCCATTTACCCAACTGGTAGGCAGCTTGCCAGGTCATGAAGCCTTGCCCCAGTCCAACATGAAAGCATCATTTGGGAGGGGTCGCTCGTTTTGACACATGCACTAGCTTCTGACAAAAGACCATGCGTAATCAGCCTACATTCCTTGAAGTGTGGCCAGATTACTGTCATGATACTTTCAGTAGGGATCTGATCTTGTCTGAAATCATGCTACTGTTAAACACCTGTGTGTGGTAGACCGGTTGGGGGGTCTGGAAACAACGTATCCATTTTGTTGTGGTTTAGCTTGAGGCATGTGATTGTTTCTGACTCACTATGTTCAACCTATGCACTCCTGCTCGATGTTATTGCCCCTTCCGCGAAACCACCGCGTGTTTTGGAACTGTGTCTCGGGATGCTGCTTGCAACTCAAGTATCTGGAATAGCCAAAATTATTACCTCGTCGCAACGTCCCTTAAGCCGGAGACAGAGTGTATTCCCAGTGGGTACCTACTGGCCGGCAGGTGCAAACGAACAAAGCCAAGAACAGACCAGACAGGCTTCATTGATAGGTGCAAAGCCGGACATCAGTAGCCTTTCAATGAGCATTCAGCGAGAGTGCCATATCCTCTTTGCATCCTTTCACAGTTAACGCTTGTGATGGTGTTAGCATGGGCCTGTGCTATGCGCATGACGCCTGCGGGCAATGGTCCGCGCAACTGATCTGGGGCAACCATTTCATGCTGCAACTTGCATTTGCTTCCAGCACTATCCCAATCCATCTGAGACAAACATATTATCAGCCACGGCGCAAGGAACACCATGAGCAGGATGTTGTTAAAGAAGTAGCCGCCTGTGCGACGGAGTCCGTGGGCGGGTGTGCCAGGCATGTGTGCAGCAGGCGCGGGTAGGCGGGTGTGCTGACCAGGCGCAGGCATGTGCGCAGGAGTGCGACAGAGATCGTGGGCGCGTGTTCTTACCATTGGGCATGTGCGCCGGGGTGCCACGCAGTGCGTGAGGGTCTGTGTCTCCTACAACCCACGTTTTGCCGGCCGGAAGATCCCGCTTGCAGAAAAGATCATTCATAATCAAAGAACCCCCCGGCCCAGATTCAGCATGGCATCTGGGCTGTCATGACTCGGTTGTTACTTTGAGCTTGGGCGCTTCACTTCACGTGATGCCAACCAACACTTCCAACATTGGTAGCCATGGCGTGGCTCAAACGTGTTTCCAAACCTGTGATCAACAAGTGACGCTTGCAACGGCCAACCACAAGCACAGCCACAAGAACACGGAGGAATCAATCATTGAATGGCGGTGTGTTTCAGTCGGAAGGAGGCGGTGGGTATGGCTCAAAAAACCGGTACCAAAACGGAACCCTGGTAAGTGGAAACATGGACCAAAACCTGCGTAACCCTAGCTCTTAAATTGTGAGCCACTGCCTAACACTTGAGAACATTCTTGGTGCGCATTTGACATGGCCCGTATGCCTGCAGCACTGCTGCGGCTACAAACCCGGCCTCTGCGCTCCAGGTGGCACAGCACACTGATGTTGGACCTGCAGGGCGGACCACACGAATTGTTGTTCAACTCCGACATGGGGCAGTTCTTCCTCTCGTCAATTGTACGCATTTGCTTTGGAGTATTCAGAGCTTGGCCATACGCTTCAGCTTGTCTTTCCTGTTCCACTTCGATCTCAATCTTAACTTTTTGAATGAGAGAGCTCTGGAACAGTGACTTGTGTCTCTTCGCGCCTGTTGTTTTCAAAGGGCAAGAAGTAATCCGCGTACCGAACGTACGCAGTGCACTTCTCCTGCATAGCCTGCAAGGTGTCCATGCAGTAAGCATCACGCACAAGGAATTCCCGGTGGTGAAGAAACTGGGTTTGGGTGTGCGTGCCTGGGTGCCAGTGCGTGGGTGCGTGACTGCCTGCGGATTCACTCTCCTGACTCAAGGGACTTCCCCGTGATCCGGTATCTGACTGATGAACTTGTGAAGCGCATCATGCCACACAGATTCGAAAACCCAATGTCGCAAATGAGACGAGTACACGTCGATCGGCGCGGCGTGAAACACCACTCGACTGGAAGTCCGTCCTTGTCCACTTCAAAGGTCTCAACAACCTCGCTAATCTTCCTCAGGTTCTTGGTCCTAGGGTTGTGAGAAGAGAACATTGGACTGTGCCGGTCGCGTGTGCTGACGTGGCTCACAACAAAATCTGGACCCCATGTTTACCCTTAAGCATTGCCAAACCAGCAGCCAGCTGAAGCCAGGTTGGCCGGGCTATGCGATGCTCAAATTTAGCGTCACGCACTAGCCTGCAGGCAAAAATGACATGGGGCAGGGCCCCTTTTGGCAATCGGTAGTGGGTCTGGAAAACCAAATCATGCAACATAGTGTGGATGGACGAAATCCTGCATCCCTTGACAAACCACAGAACGATGATTCCCCTGTAAATACCAACAAACTGTGGTTTCCCATGGTTTTAAAGTGGTGCGAAACGGATTTCGTCCATCCACAGTATTGGTGGAAAGTGGAAGGTTTGGCCCTTCCACAGCAGACGGATATCGCCATTGTATGGTGGCATGCTAATTAATGGGGCGCAAGCAGCCGTTCAACGCCTTTCGCTCCTTCAAGCAGCTAAGAGCGAGAATGGCGGCTCCAGGTTTTACATGAAATCTGCGTCTCTAAGCTCCTGCTGATTAAACAAGCAAGCCAAGTGCTGACAAGGAAACACAGAAGCAGCAACCGAACACCCAGGTGTGCTTTGTTGAGTGAAGCTTAGTAGCGAAGCCTTTCTTCTAGGGGAATCTTGCTATGAACAACTCTGGTGTGGATCTTACCCCTTAAAACTCCAAGCCCTGGGGAAGTTAATCTTTTACATACATATAGCCCATGTTACCCAACAAGTTGAAAAGTAGTGTTTTTAAGAGGTAAGGGATAGGAATTGGAACTGATCAAACTTTGACAACCCGCTGAAACATGCCCAGACTCAGGCCACGGTGGACCAATGGAAGTTTTGGCAGAAACCGTTCGTTCTATGTCGCCAGGCGCAGTTCGGAGCAAAACATTGATTGCTGCGAAAGGGTTTGAAACAGAGTTTCCGGGATGGATAAAACAGGCCCTAACCCACCAACAAGAAGAGACCACCTTATTCCCCCGGTCCCAAGGGCAAAGCGGTTGCCCTCGGCCGGCACAAACACGAACCAAAAGGGGTGCCTCGTTGTAACAAGAAGAAACCAAGCAGAAGCGCAGCACAGCGCAAAGCAGGCAAGCAAACCAGCAGCAAGCAGCACCAAGCGAGCAAAGCGAGCAATAGCAGCGCACTCCAACCAAAACCCGACCCACCTCCGGGACCAAGTCCACCACCCCAACAACGACGGCCGCGACGTTGTGCGGCCGGCGTGAGGGGTGCCGCGGGCTCTTTCCGACGAGATGGCGAGCGAGGTTGCCGAGTGAAAAGCTTGAGCCAAACGGCGCATTGGCCGTGGCAGTATATGCACATGTTGCGATAAAAGTACATGCCCCCAAAAACACCCCCCTCGACTGTACAAAGAGAAGGAGTGAATTTGGAAAGGCGCATTGGCCATGTTGAAGTTGAGTAGCAACAAACAAGAAAAACAGGAGATTAGGCTACCAGGGTTCGCGACCCCATACCCGGGCTCACATTGGAGCCCGGATCCCGCCACCACCCCGAATTACAGGTATGGGGCGGATTCTCGCCGGTAGCCAAATCAAACAGAAAAGAGCAAAGGAAGAACGAAAAACAAGGATTCAACTCCAATATGGCAGGCATGAAATAAATTGGCATTTACATTGCAATCACACGGAATCGTGAGATCCACGTGGATTTAATTTTGAATTACTTGATTGGGCGCTTTGGCCAGCTGGTTGAAACATGGTGCGTTGACCAGAAAACACTGGCCTTAAAAAGCACCGTCTAGGCGCGCGGTCACTCGAAGATAACCGACAGGAGCACCGCCAGCAGCATTCAGCGGTTCAGGTCCAAGTAGGACCCCGCCGGCAGCGGTGCGGCACGATCGTGACCCTCACCCCTGCACCTCGATGTGAAGCTGCATCAGCGGTGCGGAAGGATGTTGATCGCCAGCGACCATAGACGCCGGCGAGGGTGACTGCCTTGCAGTGACAAAACGTACCTGGCAGGACAATGTGACCGGCGCGATTAGCGCACAGTCATACGTGCAAATGAATTATAAGTCGGTGATTAACCTATATGGTGGATTGACACCAGGAGCGTTGTTCTGTATGTGTCATCGTGCATTCATTCAATTTAAGCTAAAACCACATAAAATTGCAAGTGCGCATTGGCACAATCGGGCGCGACACAGCACTTGTGGAACACGATCGGGCATCACTTACCCCGTCCACCGCCGCGCCGTCCCTTTCCCTTCTCAACATTCCAGTCCCCGGGAAGAAGAGGAGACGGCTCGGTTTCAGCCAACTCGTCATCATCACCCCAAGTCGGGGTGTGAGGCGAATTTGGATTCATGTATCCGCCGGGATTCTCCTGCGGATACTGTGGCCACCCCTGCAGCATTGCGCCAGGCCACATTTGCGGCATCATGCCAGCCATGGGCTGTTGCATGAAGCCTCCCATCGGGAATGCGGGATACATCGGACTCGGATACGGAAAAGGAGCGGCTTGTGCGCCCTTGTATCCCGAGCCACGTGCGTCAGGTTGATACCCGCTGGTCGGCGTCCTTGATCGGGCGGATCCGCCACGGCCATATTGCCCGTACTGATGGCCGTATAGGCCGCCCTTACCTTTGTGTTGGTCGCCCTTGTGACCCTTGAATTGGTCACCCTTGTGACCCTTACTTGCACACGGGTCCCCTCGCCTTTGGGCCAGGGGCTCGTAGGGGCATTGCCCTTCCGAGGGTCCCCCTTGCCCTTCTGATCCGGTCGCATTGAAGCCGAGCGATGATCACCCCGAGGTGTCGCCGCCCGCTTGTGGTGCTTACCAGATGGCGGATCTGCAAAAACTTATGGTGCTTTGGCCGTCGCGCTGTACAGCGGGAACCATGTCGACCTTGTTTTGATCGGTATAAATGTATGCCTCAGCATACTCGATTGGGGCCGTGATCGACCCACCACCGGTTCTCAGGGACTCTATGCTCAGCCTGAGAGTCTTGGTGATGTCAAAACCAGGATCTTCGTCAGTGAAATCCAAGAGGCGTCGCTCGGCTTGGACCACTGACATGACCACGTCCTCACGCGAGGCGCTTAGACCATAGAGTGGAACGAGATACCCATCCTCGACAGCGATGCGGTATGCATCGTACATATATACAGAAAGGTAAAAGGCAAATGCTGAATTTAGACTGCCCTTCCTCGTCATGTGGCGGCCCCACTGCGCCGCGTGTTGCGGGTTGTTGATCAAATATGCGATCACAGTCAAGCCCTCAGGAACTGGGTTTCCAGTCTCACTTTCCTCGATGAGCAGTTGCTTTGCCATCGCTCAAGTGCCTCATCAGTCGCTCTCACACACGAGTGAGTGTCCATTGAGGTGACGCTCTCAACCTCCCGAAATGCAGTCTGTACAGTATCCGCATTGGGATTGTGTACGGGGTATGGCGCGCATCGCAGCCCGGAGATCATACAACTGACCACCTTGCGGATCGGGTTCACCGATGCCATTAGGGAAGCCCAGACACTTGTCTCCCCATAGTACCAGCTGTTGGGCATGACTGCTTTGAGTCCGTCCAACCACGTCGGCTGCCCACGCCTAATCTTGGAGCGAGAGGTACCAGGCACCCATTCCCGATAGAATATGGGCAAATGGCAACCATTGCATAGAATGGTGCCATGCATGTTCAAATGTGCACATCGAGGGCACCAATAGTCATGCATGGGAGCTTTGTCCCACGCGAATGACTCCCCTTTTAGCGGACCCGGGGCAATCAAGGCCCGGATCGGTGAAGGGTCGGATGTATATTACATCCCCTTCCTGGTGCAAGTAACATGCACGCCAGAAAGGTGCATGAATTTCCTCACGCGCAGCAATGAAACCGCGGCGGGTTTTGTATATGCTTGCGGCACCCTCAATTGCCAACCATTTCAGGTTGATCGCCACGATAACATGACGCTTGTCCATGTACGCGACGCGTTCGTCGACGTAAAACTCGCCCTCATTGTTAGGGCTCGGCAGCTTCAAGATGGTGAAGACTTTGATGGTGAATTTGCCGGGACGTCGGATGCACCTCGTCTTGAGGGCGGACCGATACTCAGGCATGGAAAGCAGCACATATCCCGTATAAGGGACCTCTGCCGCATCCATTGCCTCAACAAAGGCCCGATCGGTGTCCGATCGCGCAAAGCCCAACGCTTGACAACCTTGTATGGCACGTCCCTCCCGATTAGGGTGGAACGCGCAAAGATCACCTCGCTTGTGACCTCAGTTGGATCATCTGGCCTGTACACTTGACGATCCCGTCTAGGGCCTCGCAAGCATAGAGATCAGAGTCATTGACATCCAACCTCCAAGAACATCAGGAACCGTTCCACACAAACGATAGGACGGCTCACCAGGCTTAACATTTACCAGCTTTGGGTCTGTGGAGCCTGACAAAACTTCCAGAAGCATATGCGCCTCTCTGGAGCTTCGTCCAGTTGCAGCGGGGTCAGTGATCTCGGGGAAGTATCCGAAAATACCATCCCCAGCAGGACAGGCGACGCTGCCAAACGTCCTGCTCGAGGCATCTAACAAAACCTCCTCACCCTCAAAATTGAGGTTATAGGTACTCGCAATCGGGCAGATGGCGGGTTTCACCATCGCCGCATCCTCAAGCGAAGCACCGACCGGGAGAACACCAGATTCATGCGCTTTGGCATCATTCGGGGCATTTCCCTCAGACATGCGCCGATAGTTCTCGGCACGAAAGTAAGGAAACAGGGACTTCATCCTCTCCATTTCCTCCTCCGTCGCATGCCAGGCCTTAGCCTCGTAGTACGGCGGCTCCTGCTTTGAGGGAATCAAATCTCTAACCTCCATTGATGAGAATTTGGCAATAAATGGCCCTATCCCATCGTCCTCAACGTGACTCTCGAAGTCATCGTCCGAGACATACTCCCTGGGCGGTTCGCCCAGGTCGTCCAGGTCGACCTCTTCCAGGTCCACTAATGCAGGGGAATCCAGGATTTTCTGGATTCCCATAAGTTCATTCCTGAACTGCTCATAATTCCGCGGTGCGGTAGTCACTGAGGACGGCATTGCGTCTTCCCAGGACTCGGGAAAAATACACACGTTCGTTGGGGAGTATTCGTCATCGGGAATATCCCGATCACGCTCCCGCACACCACTAATCAGCGTCGTATCCATAAAGCCGCCTTGGGCCTCCGGTTGCGACGCCTTTGCGGGAGACGGCACTGCGCCCTTTGGCGCCTTGGCCTCCCCCTTGGGTGCCTTGTTCTTGTCACCACCTCTACTCCCCTCGTTGTCCACGTGCATTGCAGACGATGGTTCGCCCCGCCCATTGGCGGTTCGGGAAGCTTAACGGGAGACTCCTTCGTTCGGGCTTTCGCCTGAGTACGGACCCGGAGTCTGCTCACTTCCAGTGGAACCGCCGCCAGCCTCCCTTGGACGCTTGGCGGTGTGAGCTGACCCAGTATGCACAGCATTCGCCGACCGCCTAGGGTGGCTTTTGCTGGCCGCAATGCCCTGAGGATGCCGATTCCGGCTCGATGACACATGCCCTGAGGTCAAAACTATCTGACCTCGCAAGTCCCGCGCAGTAGGAACGGAAAACGTCCTCGACTTCGCGAGCCAGGAACTCAGGATGGTCCTCTGCCTTGAGAGGAGTCCTCCATGCATCGTATCCACCGAGCAGGTTTCTACCCACGATGTCATTGAAACGATACGAGCCCAACCCGGCGTAGCGGTTGGCTGCCCGAAGAACGTTGCAAAATCTTTCAACCTTTTCGGTTGCTGCGATGGCCGCAGCCATCTGAGGGTGAATATACCCTGAGCATCGCTTTTTGATGAGAATCAAAAGGATGACCATGATTTTTGTTGATTTTCAAAAAAGTAGGGAAAATCAAAAGAGATTTACACGTGTTGTGAATGTGTTTTTGGTGTGTAAACTAGTGTTTTGTTAAATGTGTTCTTTTGATTTTCTTTTTGATTTTTTCCCGAAAGCATGGCGAAGGGTTCTTCCGCTGGGTTCACTTGAGTTGTTCTCATGAGAGTCATTACAAGGTGTCATTGCAAGGAATCATCATCATGAAAGTCAATGCAATGAGTCATTGCAAGGAGTCATTGCAAGGAGTCATTGCAAGGAGTCATTGCAAGGAGTCATTGCAAGGAGTTATTGCAAGGAGTCAGTGCTAGGAGTCATTGCAAGGAGTCATTGCAAGGAGTCATTGCAAGGAGTCAGTTGCAAGGAGTCATTGCAAGGAGTCATTGCAAGGAGTCATTGCAAGGAGTCATTGCAAGGAGTCATTGCAAGGAGTCATTGCAAGGAGTCATTGCAAGGAGTCATTGCAAGGAGTCATGAGAGTCATTGCGAGCTGCGCATGGAGTCAAGTGCAAGTTGCAAGTGCAAGGAGTCAAGTGCAAATTGCAAGTGCATGGAGTCAAGTGCAAGTTGCAAGTGCATGGAGTCAAGTGCAAGTTGCAAGTGTAAGGAGTCGAGTGCAAGTTGCAAGTGCAAGGAGTCAAGTGCAATTGACTTGCGAGGAGTTAAAATCTCTTCTTAGGGCGGCGGGGTAGTGCCGACGACACTACACGAAAATCGACCCTCTGCGGGGATCGGCGTGGTCGAGGTGCAAAAACCCATGGTTTTTTGCGATTTCTAAAGTTGCTCGCGCGACCCTCTGCGGGGATCGGCGTGGTCGAGGTGCAAAAACCCATGGTTTTTTGCGATTTCTGCGGTGCTCGCGCGACCCTCTGCGGGGATCGGCGTGGTCGAGGTGCAAAAACCGATGGTTTTTTGCGATTTCTAAAGTTCCCGCGCGACCCTCTGCGGGGATCGGCGTGGTCGAGGTGCAAAAACTCGAGGTTTTTTTTCGAACTCGAGCAAAAACTCGATTTTTGCGACTTTGGTTGTTCGAACTGGTCCTCGGGAGTTGTCTCGTGGTTCGCGCGCCTGCTCCCGGGCCGGCCGGTCGCGGGTTCGATTCCTCCCTGGTCCGCGGGCGGGCGTCGCAAGACGCAACTTGCATTTTAAAGCAACTTGCGCAGACCAACTTGCACCGACCAGTTTGCGCAGAGCGCCTTGCCTAGAGCAACTTGCGCAGAGCAACTTACGCAGAGCAACTTGCACAGAGCAACTTGCACAGAGCAGCTTGCACAGAGCAACTTGCAGGGAGCGCAATTTGCACAACTTGCGCAGAGCAACTTACGCAGAGCAACTTGCACAGAGCAACTTGCACAGAGCAGCTTGCACAGAGCAACTTGCAGGGAGCGCAATTTGCACAGAGCAACTTGCAGGGAGCCACTTGCAGGGACCAACTTGCCGGAGCAACTTGCGCGGAGCAACTTGCGCAGAGCAACTTGCACAGTGCAACTTGCACAGTGCAACTTGCGTAGAGCAACTTGCGCAGACCAACTTGCACCGACCAGTTTGCGCAGAGCACCTTGCCTGGTGCTGTCTCGCGCCAACTTGCACATATTGCAACTCGCACAGAGCAACGTGCAGGGAGCCACTTGCAGGGACCAACTTGCCGGAGCAACTTGCGCGGAGCAACTTGCGCAGAGCAACTTAGTGCAACTTGCGTAGAGCAACTTGCGCAGACCAACTTGCACCGACCAGTTTGCGCAGAGCACCTTGCCTGGTGCTGTCTCGCGCCAACTTGCACACACTGCAACTCGCACAGAGCAACTTGCGCAAAGCAACTTGCGCAGAGCAACTTGCGCATGTGCCAGGCCGGGGTTAAACAAGTTTGCCGCACATCGTGGGGAGTTATGCTTTCAGGCCACTCACCCTGTAGGAGTTTGACGCAAGGAGTTCTCATCATGAAAGAAGTTGCGGGGAGCATGGCGCACACGGCTTATTTACGGGCATGGCGCACACGGCTGGTTGTTATGTGGCACCTTGCGGATGATCATCGAGATTTGGCTCAAACAGAAGTCATGGAGCTCGAAGTAGCTAGGCTTCAGGCTGGCGCGGCCCAGCATGGCAAAGCGTGGTTGCAGCAAGAGATGGCGGCCAAAGCCCAACCCCAACTTCGCGCACTCGCCCGACGGCTGGATGTGCGCCAATGGGTCGCAGGCAGCAACGTGACCAAGGCAGACCTAGCTGCCGCTGTCGTGGAGAAGCTGTGCCCACAGGCCAGGCCACAGGCCAGGATCGAAATCTGGAGAGTTTTGCTGGTGTTTGTTTTGCTGTGCTGATTGTTGCCAGGAGAGCAGCTTGCGCAGAGCAACTTCCGCAGCGTAACTCGCGCAGAGCAACTTGCACGGAGCACTTTGCGCAACTTGCGCAGAGCAAGTTGCACAAAGCACTTGTGCAGAGCAACTTGCGCGCAGGGCACGTGCCCAAGCAGCTGTTGCGTGCATATGTGCGTGCATCGCGCGGTTGCATTTTTCTGTTGGTTTGTGTGTGTGTGTGCGCATGTGTATGTGTGTGCGTTTGTGTTTGCGCTTCCTGCGGGTCTGTGCGTGCGTGAATGAGGAGCGAACTGTAATACTTGTTTTTTTGTCTGGCAAATCATGTTCTTTTTTCTGGCAAATGGGTGTGGGTGCGAGGACAGGTGCTGATGGCCAACATGGTCCAGCTGGTGGCACGAGCTCTGGTTCCTCGCAGTTTCCTCAACCTCCACGCGGAAGCCAAGGGGAGTCTGCGACTGCGCGCAGCACAGACGGATTGCGATCTCCTTGTGATCGGCAGCCACACTGCGCGAACTGGCGCCGTCACGAGAATGATTCGAGCTCGGCTTGGAGAAGAAGCTGCAGTACCTCTTTCTCTACGCGGCGGAAGCCCGAAGTCTGACTTGCATGCGGCACTACGTAGAAGTAGCACACGTAGACCCCGGATGTAGGTCGTGCCAAAAAACGGCGCGTGACTGGGCTGCGAAGACTAACAAGGTTTTGCCGCCCGACGTGGAGGGTTTCTTCCAGAGCCACGGGCTGTAGAGTTTTTGGTTCAGGAGGCAGTTGGATTTGACGCGGACTGTGCGGACAACCTCGCTTGCGATGTTCTGCTTTCGGGCCAACCGTGGTCTAGTTTGTGTTCTCAAAGTGGTGAACATGAATGCATTCACTGTCAGTTTTTGGCTCAAGAAATAATCTATATATATAGAGCTAGATATAGGGGCTTTGGAAAAGGCCAGAAGGCCCATGGCAGAAGAAGAAGAGACAGAGTCAGGCTTTGGAAAAGGCCACAGGAAAGGTGGTGCCAGACACTTTTCCAAACCCTATGTGGACAGTGGCTTATTGTTCACTGTTTTGGAGCAAAATCAACAGATTTCATAAAAGGTTGGTATTCCCTGAAGGTTGGGTTGATGCCCCGAAGCCTTGTTCGATCTGGGCATCGGTGGAATAGGATCTCCGTTTAATCCTATGGCAGGGCCAGCAGGATACGCGCTGGTGCTGCCGAAACCTTTAACCCCCCTGACGGTTACGTCGGGTTGTTTGACAGTGATCTTAGCATCAACAATCATGACTTTCTCAAGTATGAGTTGAGCGATCCTGTCTCCAGGTCGAATTCGAAATTCGTAATCAGAATGATTGAAAAGCATCACTCTTACTTCTCCCGAAAAGTCGGGGTCAATTACACCTGCGCCCACGTCTAGCATGTGTTTAACCAGATCTTGGCGCGATGCGACCGTAAACTCCCTTAGAAAAAGTAAAGGCGCACCCAGTTCGCACAAGGGCACTTCCCTTGGCAGGAACCGTGACTTCATCATCTAAGCCTGCGGAGCCAGGCGTCTGCCGAGTAGGGAGACTGGCGTAACCACTCATAATGTGGACGAGCAAGGCATCCTTGTCGGCCTCCGTTACCTCAACAGGCGCAGCAGGGGCATCGCCCTGCTCGCTCGGTGGCAGGGGCAGCGGCGTATGGCTTGTCCCCATAAACCTTTAATTACGGCTCTACACATCCCAATGCGGGCTGTCAAGGGCGTAAGGCTTCCCTCGATCCTAGCGTGAGGGTAACCTGATTCGTGGCTACACGTGCGCCCACGTAGCTCATTGGCTAGTTCAGGGCAAGAGGTAGCGATCCGCCACTGCTTTCTGATGGGAACACCATCAGACGTTTGCATCCCAAAGTCGCAACCGTCAACATCGACACACTTGATGTCAGGATCGTCGAGTAGACGCCTCATAAACGGCTGCTTCCACCCGAGGCAGTGCCTCGGCCATTCGAATGCAATCCTACCTCCCTTAAAACGTACGCGTTTGGCAACACGGAGGAAGGCAGCAAACATGACCATTGATGTTCGCCTAGCTTCTTTGAGCTCTACGGCGAATTCGGGACCGTACTGAGACAGATTAACATACTGCCAAGTACTCCACGGTCCACATGGGATTGAGCCCCATAAGTCACACCCAGGATTCTGGCCGACTGTCTCAATCAATCTAGTCATATCTTTATTCTTCAAAATGTCGAACGACTCCTTGTGCACGCGAATCGCGTCACCCCCCTGTTCCAGCATTATGGCGGAGAGCTTAGAGTCAGGTTCACATGCAAATTCTATCAATAACCTCCGCTTTATCAGAGCGGGTCCAGCTGGATTGGAGGGTGCGGCTTCGCCAGCACGCGCTCGTTTCAGAGCTTCCTCCCTCTCAGCCTCGATCTATCCTTCGCATACCAACGGACATACCTCTCCAGTCAGTAGAAGTAATGGAGTTGGGTTTACCAGATCCAGAATAGGACCTCTCCTTTCTCTCAACTTTCTGGTCGTAATCAAGCTCGTCACCGTGTAAGGTGTGAGCTCTAGGTTCACCTGCCTCGAGGTCTTTGACTTTGTCGAGCCTAGTTTTGAACTTGGTCAGGGTGACCCTCGGAGCCCTAGAAGAGGCATGCCCTTTCTCATACAAAATTGTCACACCAGTCCAGAATCTATGAGTTCTGATTCGATGTCCTGGATACAGGACTCTTCTGTCATCACGGATGCACTGCTGCGTAGAGTCAAAATACTTTAAATGAGTGACTCGATAGTCATCTACATCCGCTTGGGACGGGCCTCCTGGAGGCAGTGGAGATGTATCATCCCCGAAGAAGGCTTGTCTAGCATCGACATGATGTCTGTGCCAAGACTTAGATTCTTCATCACGCACCCAATGGTCCCTTTCAGGAACATCAACAGATGCTTCGGGGTCAGCATTCAGACCGTTACTATTGTGGAATCATCAGCACCGAGCTGGTTGTCCGGCTCGGCGGGGGCATCCGCTTTGGGAAGACCCTTTCCTTCACCTGTGTCAGCCTTCCCTAGTCAGACGCTCATAGGCAGCCAACATGGAAAAACGTATCCCTCGGTCGGGAAAATCCGTCCCTGAAGTGTTCAAGATCGGCAACGTAGTAGTCGCCCTTCCACTGACCTCCGGGCTCTAATCGATAACCTAGAAAAATTCCAGGCTTCGACACTGGCCCGAATTTGGGCGCGGTCCTTTCTGCGCCGGCATAGCGGGCACATTACTATATTCGTCCTCTCCATGATCGGACGGCCCTGAATCATCAGCTAGTTCATCATCTCCTTCGGGCTCGTAATCGGAATCCTCTAGAGGATCAAGTTCTTTTGGCTTTACAGTGAAATATGTCCCGCCAGTCCACGGAGCTTTTAGCTCTTTAGCGGAATCTGGACCGTATCTCCAGTCTACGGAGTGCAACATTTCTCAATTTTCCTCATCATACTGAACCCATGTATCACGGTCAGCGGTGAGACGAATAGTTCTTGGTTCAACATGCACTCTGACGAGTTTGCCAGATTCTTCATCAAAGATCCAGTGATCTTTAGTGGGAATTTCATCTGCTTTGTGATGATCGTCCCGTTCGGAGGCGTTTTTGAGCCCCCCCTTTTCAGGCCTACGCGGTTTAGGCGCGATTGGCTTGAAATCAACAAGACATCCGAATGGGATGAGTTGACCGGGAAAATCCCTGTCACCGTTTCTTCCCCATGCGGTTCCTTCACCACGATTTTCGAGATTCCTGGCAGCGCAAAATGCGCGAACGGCAAACGGCCACCACTTGGGCGATAAGCCGGCCTGTCTGAGGAGTACCCTTGCCCCATGCAGTACAAGCTTCACCTTATTTTCGATAATGCCATTTGTCTTTGGCATTCCAGGTGTAGACATGTGATGCACCCAAGCCATTCGGCGAGTAGCCGCAAGAAACTCTCTGGCTTGGTCCGAGTATAACAGACCAATCTTGGGTTCCGGACCCGTAAACTTGTGGAAAGCTTCTACCGTATTAGGTACAGATCGACTAAACACGGGTAGTACATCTATGTGCTTGGTCGCAAGGTCGTAAAACACGACCGCGTCAGCTTCGCCATTTACACCACGGTCTTTTAAACCGTGCAGCACCATTGTATCTACAGTTACAATGTCGCCGAATTTCGTGCATTCATGCGCGTCGGCACCGCCCCGGCGGTGCAAACGCACATTTTCCATCTTTGCGCGTTGGCAACGCGTGCAAAAAGGATTCTTTGGTAAATGCGTCATCATGTGTTGAAGCGTCTTAGCTTCAGCACGCAACTGAGCTTCAGTTCTGTACCCATCGGGGTGCTTGATTTCAACAACTTCACCCCCCTCGTCAGGCGCGTCGGCCTCAGAGGGAGCTGCAGGGTACAGCGCATCGTTCAGAGCAAGCACGGACATGCGTCTAAATTTGGGGCTCCAAACATGACCGGCCCTTTAGGCAGGTATGGGACGTTGTTTATAACGTCGAGCTTTACAGTTCTTCCGGATGGGCAGATCAGAACAGGCATTTCAAAGGCATCCCACCGGAAACTGTATCCAAAATCCACACATCTACGTCCTATCGATATAATCGAGGGTGTATTACCCATGACGAAGGCTTCATTATCCTCGTCAAGCGATTCAACAGTCGCATCGACCCTACCTTGGGTTCCAGCAACACCATTGGCGGTTTGCAACGAATGTTGAATGCGCCCAGTCTTGATATGGCGATGATCTTGGGTGGGGATGTAGTGCATCCCAACCAAGTCGAAAGGACATCCAGTGTCAGCAAGCCACCGAATCCCGACTTGCGGGCCAGGCATTGCGGGCATCTGATCAGGAATATTTTCCCTGATCATACGAACACGACGGGCCCACCCATTGTCCGGCACATACTCACCTAGGTACAACTGTACAATTTGCCTAGTTGTGGCGGCTAGGATTCTAGCGTTCTCCTCGGACATTGCAATCACCTCAGGAGGTTGACGCAACCTATCCGGGTGAATAGGATGAGAGTGCGACCGCCGATGCACTATCGGCCTAGACTCACTGCGTGTCCTAGTATTCTCAACCTGCAAAACTTCAGCAGTATCATTGAAGCTCAGCTCGCGAGCACTAGGTTTAACCTTTACCACACGCGCGAGCTCAGAGTTATACTGGCCGCACTTGCCGGGCAGATAATAGAAATCTGTCCTAATATCCATCGGCCCGGGGATCCGCCTGAATAAGACGGATTTACGAATTGGTGCATTTAAATCGACATCATCAATCAGAGCGTTGTCCGATAGACGAATAGTCCGTCTGCGAATAACAGCCCTGATATTCGGGCCACCCGGACACGTGCCTTGCAGTGTTCGGGCGCTAATAGTGGTCTTTGACCTGTCCCTTCCGGACGTCGAAATCCAGCCTTATACTCTTCAAATGCCTTGGCTATGGGATGAGCAGGGCAGGCAACAAGCCCAATAGCCTGAGGGTTACGGCTCGCCCCTCTCAAAAACCTGCTGACAAATCAGGGGCAGGACTGTATGTCCTGTCGTCAGCAGTGGTAGTAGGCTCAGCAGACGCGGGCTGCGCATCGGCAGATTCGGTTGCTGGAGCCGCAGTGTGTTGACCTGCTTCTTTCAGCAAATGCTCAGGTGGCTTTGCATGTTTGTAGTCACACTTATCCCTCAGGCATTTGCCGAAAGAAATCCATTGGGCGCAATACCCCGAGGGCTTGGCATCGGAACTTCCAGCCCTAGTGCCTAGTGTGTGCGAATTTGCACTCTTGTCCGCGCGAGCAATACCCACGCGCGAAGTCTCTGCATGCATCGATTGCCGGAGCACCGGGTGACGTAGACCTAGGCCTCCTTGGAGCTTCGCCCCTGGGGCTAGGCGTACGCCTCTTGTCGGAGAGTACCTATCCCTTCGATGCGGACTCGGGGTATTACCGGTCCTCTTTCTTTGGTTAGTAGGAGGCCGACTGGGCCTGTGAGAATCCCCAAATGGCGACCGCCTCCTGACAGGAGGGCCAGGTGCACCAGGTTTCTGGGCTCTGTCCCTGGACGGAGTTCGCTCGTAAAAATCCTTGTGCATATTGACTTGATTCCTTCGAACCCTCCAGCGGTCGATCTCGTTCTTACAACGAGCGCGAAGCCACTCATAGCTACAAACATCAGGGTTGGATATGTTCCTATCCCATTCCCTGATATCATGCGCCAAGCAGTTGAGGTGTCTAACCTTCTCACTGAATAGCGACCGTTTTACCTGTTCGGTCAACGGTTCATCGAGACCCGCAAGAATATGGTCCCATTTCGCGATGAACCGCTCGAGTCGTTCCTCCTCTGCGTAGAAAGTCGAAACGCTACACCTCAGGTTCGAGAGCTCAATTATTCTACATGATTGCTCTCCGATGTTTGCAGTCCTCAAGTGGTCGTATAAGAGCCACAGGATCTGTCTACGCTTGATACGGTTGTTGGCGCGTTGAGCAGCCTCAGTGAGACGATTTATCTTGTCCAAAATTGCAACAGTCTTGATGCACTTTCGAATGGCTGCATTGAACCTGGCTTCAAGGACGTGATACCTACACTCTCCATTCAACTCATCAAAGGACTTTGCCTTCTCAACTTCAGTCAGCCAATTGATGATGTAAAGCCCATCATAGCTGTAGGCATTGCTAACAGCTTCCTAGCTTCCTTCATGTTGGCTATCCATACCCTCAGTCCAGCCGCGTCGGGCTCTGACGGAAGATCTTGGTCGCAGCTGTACAGTTCGGATCCTGGTGGCCACTGTATCCGCCACCACCTGTTCCGAAAAGGTGCTGTGGGACCTGCGAACTACCGATCGACATTGCACACACAGGACATAGGCGAGTGGCCTTTGGAATGCAAATGTCACACGCCCTTTTCATGCATATCCTACAATCCTCAATTTTGCTAGCGTCAGGAATGTCCCGATTACACATCCGGCAATTCCTGTCGGGAGGATCAGGCCCACGCATGATTGGCGGGTCAAGACCTGAAGGATCCTTCGGTCTTGATACCCGGTTTCACGCTTATCTAGGGCTGCAACTGGCGCAGCCTTTGGAGTGCCCTGAGAGTCCGCCGCATTGGGCTGACCCTCAGCAGGAACATCACGGGACCTATCAACAGGCGGTCGTAGAGGCGGTGAGTATGACCGCGTTGGGTTCGTCTCAGGCGCGCCTCCAGGGGACCTATTCCTAATACGAGTAGCATCGGGGTCCCTTCTTCTCCTGCTTTCGTCCCTAAGACACGCAAGACAACAGGGACCCTGGACAAACCCAAATCTCCTGTAGTCATCCTGTCCAGCTGAATGCCTAGTGCAGTAGTAGGTCTTACAAAATTGACAGTTAATTCCCTTGGTCAGGAATGAACTCTCC
Source organism: Effrenium voratum (assembly GCA_963377175.1). Classification (NCBI taxonomy): domain Eukaryota; class Dinophyceae; order Suessiales; family Symbiodiniaceae; genus Effrenium; species Effrenium voratum. Next base: position 10,166 of record CAUJNA010001733.1, on the reverse strand, counting down.
CTACAGACACCGCATCGGGGTCCGTCACGGGAACACTCTTCACATAGGTCCTCCTTGAATGAGAAACAATACCCACAAATCTCACTTCTGCATCCTTTACAATGAAACTCAGGATTTCCACCGGCAGCACTCTTCTTCCCCCCTCCTCCCGGGCTTTGCCGGTCAGGAGGAGGTGGTGGTGGAGGATCGTTGTCAGGAGGGCTAGGCGGAGGTGGCCGCTTATCCAGAGTACGGGAAGTAGCACGCCTTCCTGTGCGATCGTTTAACCCACTACTCGAGGCTTGGCTCGAGTACTTTGATTCGAGAGTGTTAATTCTCTGGGCCGTGCTGTTTAGCACGTCAAGCATCTGTTCGAGTTTACTGTTGAGCGTAGTCGAAACAGCCGTATTATGAGTATTCTGCTTGTCCGTGTAGGACTTGCAGTCCCTTGATTTGACCTCTAAATTGGTCTGCGTTTCGCAGAGCTGGTCCTTAACCCATTTTACGCCTTCCCTGTTGGCAACCCAACACTGTTCGGCATTTTGCATCATCCTGTCACTATGGCACATCCTGGTGGATAAGTCCTCGATTTTGAGGTTCACACCACCTATCGCAGGATGATTGGATTGACTCTCTACTAGGGACCTCTCGATCGCGTCAACACGAGCTACAAGCTCGGCAACTCGATCAGAAAGAGACTCAAAAACAGTTTGAACTTGGATGATTGAGCGAGCGACATCGTCATAGCTGGCTCGCTCATTCAGGGCATCGCCTAAGCTTGCCATACGATCGGAAACGATCTTGACTCGTTGGCCAAGCTCGGTTACGACGTCCTTAGCCCCTTGTGAGAGTTGCATGGACACGTTTGCAGCCTGTGTACACGTACTGTTCACATGGACGCATTGGTCATACTTTGCTCTCTACGAGTTAACCTCAGTTGGTAGTTGCTTGATGCATTGATCACTTCTATCATTCCTACGCCCAAGGTCTTCGACCTTAGCAACCAGGCGATGAATGATTGCACTTACGGAAGAGTCCACTCTCCCTCTTTCAAGGGCCGTGACGAGATCAGCAACCTCATGGGGCTGATCTTCACCCATGGGGCTATACCTTGATCCATGGTCCCGAGGAGTGGACAGATCAACCATGATTGGATTAGACCTCGGAGGAGTTCTGAAATCATCCTGTACGGCCGTTGACGGCCGTGGGAACTCACTCCGATTGGGAGATTGACTCTGATACGGCGCAGACCTCCTAGCATCACGAACCGCCGAGGGTTGTGGCATGCCCAGGCCTTTGGCCACGGACAATTTAGGAACGACTGGCCTATCAGTTCGCATAGGAACATCAGGTCTCGCGTCAGCAATGACAATGTCGTTCAAATCGGTCGCATTGGACACTCTAGATTCAGACATCGACTCAACATCAGTGGCATTACTGATGGTGTGATTGTGACTAGAACTTGATGCCATCATGGACTCAGATTCTTTCGGAACATTAGCTCCGTCCATGTTGTCCAAAGGCGAAAAAGGAAGCCGCATTGGGCGTAGGGCGAACATTCTGAACATTCGAACCATTCGACCTATTAAATTCCTCCTGGAATGCCTCGATCCCATCAAACACATTAATTAGTGTATCCGCGTTTAGCGGGTCCCTACCAATGATCGACGCTGGATCACCTGAGCGACCACGTCCTGAGTCCCGCGTACTGGGGTTTCCCCTGTGAGCAGTTTCCCGATCCATCCCTCTTGCCCTATGCGAGCCAGTCGAATTTGACCTCGATCGCTTGCTCGGGGTAGGACTGGGATGTAAATATCCAATCTATCTACAATGTTTCGCTCCCTAGGGCTGTTCCTCATGGTCGGGCTTACCGACGGTGTTGGCCTCACGTTACGGCTGGCCATCAGGATTGATTCTCAATCGACAAAGGCAGCTTCATCGCTTCCAGCAGCCCGTTTTGGGCTTTGGAATTTGGGAAAGATGACGGAGCGGGTGGCCCTGGCATCCATGCGGCGAAATCCATGCCAAAAATATTTCCGTCGTTGGGCCATGAGGCACTCCAATCCAGCCTACCGATTTCGGTGGGCATATGAACATCAAATGCAACTAGGTTCGGGATTACCGAGCGCTTGGAAAGCTATGCTACTGGTTGGCACAGGTCTACTGCTGCTTCGAGAGTCATGAACCTCGGACTGACCAATATTCATTAGCACGGGGAAGGATGAGGATTGAGCTCCAGGTGCAATACCGGGCTCGTCATCATCACGTCCTGAGACGGAATCATCATGGTCAGGACGATTAGTCCCGCGGCCCTGAGAGCGATTAGCTTGAGGCATTAGACGATAGATCGTCAGTGCGAGTAGCACTGGACCTCTCTGAAGGCATCGCTTCGGAAAAAGTGTGATCCGACAAAAAGTCAGGACCGGAAAAAGTCGGCTGTCCGGGCACCTGGCCGTCATTCACAACCGGCCTGGAGAACCCACTCATCGGTCACCACATGAGGTCCATCCTCAGTGATTTCCGCCATGAGACCTACAGTAGCCTATGGAAAACGGCGCCTGCAGGGTTGTTAAAAAAAAGGGGTTCGCGGTGCCAACCGAGGACGAATCCTACGGCTGATAACCTGCGAAAGGGTTTGAAACAGAGTTTCGGGATGGATAAAACAGGCCCTAACCCACCAACAAGAAGAGACCACCTTATCCCCCCGGTCCCAAGAGAAGAGAGAGAGAGAGAGAGAGAGAGAGAGAGGAGAGAGAGAGAGAGAGAGAGAGAGAGAAGGGGGCAAAGCGGTTGCCCTCGGCCGGCACAAACACGAACCAAAAGGGGTGCCTCGTTGTAACAAGAAGAAGCCAAGCAGAAGCGCAGCACAGCGCAAAGCAGGCAAGCAAACCAGCAGCAAGCAGCACCAAGCGAGCAAAGCGAGCAATAGCAGCGCACTCCAACCAAAACCCGACCCACCTCCGGGACCAAGTCCACCACCCCAACAACGACGGCCGCGACGTTGTGCGGCCGGCGTGAGGGGCGCCGCGGGCTCTTTCCGACGAGATGGCGAGCGAGGTTGCCGAGTGAAAAGCTTGAGCCAAACGGCGCATTGGCCGTGGCAGTATATGCACATGTTGCGATAAAAGTACATGCCCCCAAAAACAATTGCTAATCTCTCCTTGCGCACGATGAAGCCAAACACGTGTGTCTGCACATTTTGCCAAGCTCCCAAAGCATCCAATGTACATGCTCAGAAGATGTCTCCAAGCTTGAAGCCACGTGCATAGAGAAATAGATCCCTTGTCAACCATGCGTCTTCATCACAAATTGGAACTCTTCCACCGTCTTTTCTGCTGTGATCTTGATCCTGCGCGCCAAACTCGCGAGAAAAAAACCGCATGCGCAAACAACAAAACACCACGGAAATAGGGGACACAGGTCAATGGCAAAGTGGTTTTGTACCATGCCCGCTTAACAGACCGTTTTGAAGCTGTCGAAGATATCAAGGGCGGAGATCAAAGGATGGGACACACATCCACAACAAGGTCAAATCCTTCTGGAATATGATTCAAGACCCAAAGTCAGGCTTCCTCGATAAAAACTTCCTTTACAATAAGCTTGTTGTGGCTGAAGTTGACTATTTCAAAGCTCCGGTTCTCAGACACATGGGTCGCTTTGGCCTCGGGGCCATTGGACGAATTGGAGTCTTGCTACTCATGCAAGTGGTCTATTTAGACTGGCATGGGGGTCTGGAATTTCGGTGTGGGAGTGCTGGCGCCTTGAATGGAACATTTGTCCAATATGTGCGCCTGGCAAACATCTAGAATACGTGTAGCCTGGACATGGCATTTTGAGTGCTATGTCCAACGCACATATATCTGCTTGAACATGTTCTAGCATGTTTCCAGCACGTGGATTTAGCCATTCTAGAAGTTCCAAACAAGATTTGAGCGTTTCGGGTTTCTCTGCAGCAATGCAGCAAATCCGTGGCATGTGCCTGGCGTATGTTTACTCCGTCTAGCACGTGTTACGCACTTCGACTCATTTTTCTAGAATCACTTAAGCACATCTAGCACATGTGTACCATCTAGCAGGTCCGTAAAGGATCATTCCTTGAACATGGTAGGGTGTTTCAAGCAGTATCTGTAATACATTTTTAGCTGGTTTCTGACATGTGTGAAACATATTTCCAGCATGGACATTGCATAGCATTGCATGGCATAGTGCTCTCACGCATGGGCAAAGCGCGATTTTAGCATATCCCTAGAATGTGTGTGTGCTTAGATGGTTGATATGTCGCACTTGTTTCAAATACATGTGTAGCTATATGTTGAGTTCGAAACTGCAACACCTTCGGAATACCTGGACCTAGAAGGCGCTGTGGGATGCACAACGTGAGAGAAGACCAAACAACTACCGCTAAACGACTAAAACGCCTGGAAAAGACCAGAAAACACACAACAGGTGCAAGTAGATTTGCTTGTCCATCCTGAGAAGTATGTCATCAAACATGCAGAACAACAATGCACTCTCATGCAGAGCCTTGCTTTCCTTTGTGAGTGGGTAAAGACTAATCGTGTCATGTCCTGCATTCCTAAGTGCTTTTACATACTGGACAACCCGCCTGGGGCCAACTACGACGCATCCTGGCGCCTTTTGTGCGTCTGACTTCCCCATATGGCCGCTTGCACTTCTCCCTCACCACAATTTATTGAACAAGCTTACTCATTGCAAGCTGCCGTCAGCATGTCGGATGGAATGCGACGTATCGAGTTCCCTGTATTCAGCCGTGAGAGCCATTGAAATCCGGAGGACCTCTTTGCTAGAATTGAGGCCAGCAAGCGGCAGGGTCACGGTAAGCTTTCTTTGAGCTTGGCTGAAGAGACTGTACAAGTCGCTGACTTATATTTTCATGAATTCCGCGGAACACCCTGCCTATTCCTGATCATCGGGAATCAACCTCTTTTGGCAGGAATTAGGACCCCAGCAAACAAAAAAGTGTCTTTTGCCTGGTTAGTGGAAAACAAAGGGAACCGCCAAAAAGCACAAAAAAAGAAAGAGGAACACTACTTCTGGGGAAGCTACACGGTTTTCCATGGTTTCGCTACAAGCTCGAGCCGCGAACGAAGGCTCCGCCTGCAGAGCTGCCGATCCAGCGGAAAGCAGCGCAGCTCCAACTGCTCCGAGAATGCGAGGCAAAACCTC
>CAUJNA010001732.1:0-59076 GCA_963377175.1 Effrenium voratum | reverse complement strand
TGGCAACCCTCTCGCGAAGCAGCTACAACCTCGAAGGCGAGGTCATTAAACAGAAAGCTGATCCGTTCTTTAAAGTAAATGCAGGTTAGCAAGGGACAATCCCAGCCATAAATAGTTGCCGCCGCCTTTGGTTCTGGGTCAACCATTTTGATCACGAGATTTGATTGTGACTCACTTCTTGTCTCGACAGGAGGCGCTGCGGTACATGTACGCGCGCCTCGGGCGGCACTGTTGGCCCGGGGGGTCGCCGAGTCTGAGCGTGGCTGGTCGGGGGATCGGATTGCCCCATGTTGAACTTTTTGGACTTGCTTGTTCATTCGACTTGCAAGAGGCCAGACCTTTTGCTCAGGGAAGAGCAATCCAGAGCAATCCAGATCAATCCAAACTGTTCAAGGGCTTTTCCTGGCATAGACACCCCAAAGGGCTTGATGGAAAGTGTTACGGAAAACACGGCGTTTGGTCACCTTACGGATTGATAGACCAAGTTGCTTGTTTTGCACACGACAGAAGTTGCGGCGCCTCGTGAGGTCAAAGACGAGACAAAGCTTGACGGAATCAAAAGGAAGCGCTGTCTTCAAAATAAAAAGGACGCATTGTTATCGGGTACCTTTGGTGCATGTTGCTTGGATGTTAGGACTTTAACTTTTTGCCAACGAATGGGTTTTCCGTTGAACCACTAAAAGTTAAGCTTTTGGCAGGGGAGCAGAAAACCACCGAGGTACTATAAAGTCAAATGAAGCAATGTTCATGCCCAACATATGTTAGGAATGAGTTTGCCCCTCATATGATAATTACCCATGGAATCCTTGTGCCACTGTTTGATGAGTTTCCGTGTTGTTGGGTGATGTTTGAGGGTCAAATGTAGGGAGCCTTGATAGACACATTCATCATTTTGGTCAGCAGTTGTTGGGTCTTCGCCAGACAACTGAGCAGGTCAGCCAGGTTTCCCCTCTGGTGATGCTTAAAGGGGACATGCATTTGAACCCTCATTCGAGCTGAGCATTGCTTCCTTGCGTTGGGGTCCGTGAAGTTGAACCTGACATTGTGGGGGTTGATAGTTGATTTTGAAAGTTGCAGGTCATGTGAGTCACTATCAAAACCGATTCGTGTAGATGAAGGTTAGTAAGGGACGATCCCAACCATACATAGCTGCGGCCGCCTTCTTAATCCTGTACATGGTTCTGGGTAGACCATTTTAGTACCAGGTTTTGATTGCGACTCATGTTTACCCCGGATTAGTCAACCCCAGTTCATCAATATGGGGGTGTTCCCCTCCAAAAGTGAAGAATCCCCACCAAGCCCAGGGACACCCCCCGAATAATGAACTGGGGATAATTAATATGGGGTAAACATTGGTACCGTGATGTTTGGTGTTATTTCATTCAACGTTGTTTCTTTTAGTCAAAGAGATGTCGTCTTATGACAGGTCACACCTTGACTGAGAACCCCACCCTGGAATTGAGCAAGGTCACGGAGGGTCGCAAACTGGCCAAGATGTTGTCTTTTTGTTGCGGATCCGGGATTCTTGAAGGATGACTCGGGAGGTTCTTAGTCGGGGGGGGTCAACATTTGAGGGCTTCTCAAAATGGGATTGGCGCCCCTTTTGGTTGGTATTTCAAGGGAAGCTGAAACCACAATTTGGGGTCTCTTCTGTTAAGAACCTCCATTTGAGGGAATCCTGAAAAGCACTGCTGAGACCCGCATGTCCATCTTACGCCCCTTTTGGAAGGCAATGCTGCCTTGAAATACGCACGAAACCGTCGCACAGCGGGGAACCAAACGTAGGGCTCTCAGAGACCCCCAAAGCCACAAGGCAGAGTCAACCAATTGCCCATCATTCACAATCAACCCAGGTAATTGGAGGCTAGTAAGGGACGATCCCGGCCATAAATGGGCGCGGTGGCTGTGAGTATGGGCAGTTTCAAGCTCAAAGTTCCTGAACCGCAAAAGAAACGAGGGCGTCTTTGGGAGTCTGTCTTGGGGACAGCTGGTGCAGGGAGAATCAAGGGACTTGAACTTTCAGAGGAATCCTTAGCCCTTGAACAGCTCTTGGGGGAAAGGTTCAACCAACATTGGAGCTCCTTGGCACATGCAACTCATCGGACAAGAGCTGCCCGGTGTCAAGCCTTGCCTGTGTTGAATGCAGTTTGTTGACCCAGGATTGATCAACCCCTGTGTGTTAATGTGGGGGTGTCCCTGGTTTGAGTGGGGACTGGTCACTTTTGGAGGGGAATAGCGGGCCCCATAGTAAAAAGCAGGGGTTTATTCATCCGGGGTCAACATTATGCTTTTGAGACCTAAACTCAGAATTGGTTTCCCTACCACAAGGCTTCCTCCATTTCCCATTTTGGAACCTCCATCTCGTGGCAGCTTTAATGGAACCACCGGACATGTGTTCAACTTACAGGAAACTTGGTGAAATTCTTGGAACCTGCAAAATGGACTAAAATCCACGGCAAATTGGGCGCCCCTTTTTTTAAACCTTGTACGGCTTTTGCCTTTTTGTTTTTGTGCATGTTCAACAGAAACATGATGCACACGGAACCATTCAATGGCGACGGCCATTGGCTCAAGCGCTGGAAAAAGCGCGATCTTTTTGCATAGACATAACCATAGGTTATGAGCCCAAACTCTCTGAGGTAAAGCCATGATTCGCAGGCGCCGGCGAGAAGTGGTACGAGATGGGGAGACCGCAGATGAGGCCTTGGACCGCCTCATCATGGAGCGGGTGCAGGAGGAGGAACGGGCATCGCGGAGGGCGAGGTCGGAGGATCTGGAGGACCGGCGGGGGATTCGCCGGGTCACCGGTCCGGAACGGAGTGAGCCTAGGGGCGGAAGGGATGTTTTTCCCCCTCCCGGGCTGGGGCCGGATCTGGCCGAAGATGGACGCCGCGGGCAAGGAGCTCTACGGGGTCCCCCTGGACAAGGAGAACAACCCGGCCAACAGGAGCGGATTCTGGAACGGCCAGGTGAACCAATTCAAGATCGGGGTGGGGGTCAATTCCATCCTGGTGGGTCTCGAGGGCGTGGGTCTGGCGAAGGACCTGGGCCAAGCGGGCTACCTCAGGAAATCCGAGGACGGTCTGGGGCGCACGGCGGGCACGATGCTGTAGTACCCCAAGGGCAATTCCTGGCTGGTGGAGAAGACCAAGGACATCCGGGAGTAAGGCATGGTCATGATTCGGGAGAACCTGAAGGGCATGGTCAACTGCGTGGACAACCTGACGGGCGTCCTTCAGCTAGTCGGGAACTAACGGCTCATCAAGGTCAAGGCCAGGAATGGGAAGTCAGGCCGAGGCAGTTGGAGCCCTATGATGGTCGGGAGACTTTGAGTGGAAATCGGAGAGGTCCCTATGGTCCGGGAGATGCACCAGCAGGTGGCGGGGTGAACCCGTTTTGGAGCCCTGAGGTTCAAAGAAGGGCCGCCCAAGCACAACCTGTGTCTGCTGGCAGGGCGACTACCGAAGACCGAGGACGACTACAAGGACAAGAAGAAGATCTTGAAGCTCTGCGACTACGGGTGATGAGGGACGCGGAGGAGATCTTCGAAAGAGAAGTGGCGAGATTGCAGGCGGCAAGAACGAGGGACGATGTTTCCTACAGGACGGCATCAGAAGGAGGAGTCGTTGGAGGTCTTGGTCCTCCACCGCTTCATGATGAAGGAAATCGACCTCAGCCACCTCCACCACCACCGCCACCTCCGAGGGGATTGGACGACAATAAGCCGAGTGCTCCATCTCACTTGTCGGAGGCTCTGAGGAATTTGGAGTTGCCTAGTCTGCCTCCCCCTGGAGGAGATCTGGCAGCGTTGACCTTTGGAGATTGGGTGACGGTGATCGGGCCGTTGATGGCGGACATTGCAGGTTCAGCTCAAGAGTGGTGGAAGGATGTTCTTCAACGAGCAGAATCCACCTACACGGAGTGGCTGATTGCAACCCCCTTGGAGAAGCTGAGGCTGAAGCCTTCGTTGGGGGAGAAACATGTCCACAATCACCGGGTGGAGCAACGGGGGCTTTCCATGCTACTTGCTGCACTGCCTGACCCAATCCGCAGAGAAATCATCTCGGCAAGGAAGATGTCGGCCACGGAGATCATGTTTCGCCTTCACCAGATATATCAGCCGGGTGGGACGTCGGAGAGAGGCAACCTGCTCAAGAACCTGGCAGATCCGAAGGTGGGGAACACGTTGACGGAGGCCCTGCAGACGTTGAGGCTGTGGAGGAGATGGTTGGCGAGGGCAGAGGAGTTGGAGGTGGCACTACCAGATGGTTTGGTGTTGCTGACGGTCCTGAACAAGATTGCGGAAGCAGTCGGGAAAGCGGGTGCTCAAGCCAGCTTTCGGATCTCCTCGGTTCGCCAAGAACTTCAAGTTGATGTTCGCCCTCATCTCGCGAAGATCAAGCAGTTCTCGGAGTATTTGCAGGCGGAGGCGGAAGAACTCTCACTTGCAACAGCCCTGAAAACCTCATCCACGACCAACGCGGCCAATCCAACTCAGCCAGCGGCGGGACTCAAGGCCCTGGCGACTGCTGGAGCCAAGGATCCGGTTGCAGAGACGGGAGACCAGAAGAAAAGGTCATTCGGGGCACCATGCAGGTTTTGGGGCACAGATGGAGGATGCAAGAAGGGCGGCAGTTGCAGCTACGCCCATTCGTGGGATGGCTTGGAGAAGAACAACCGGTGCTTCGGATGCTCTGGGGTGGGCCACTCGAAGCGGGATTGCCCGGTCAAGAAATGGGACTGGGGCACGAGCAAGACGACAGCAACGGCCCCTCCCAAGGTGTCCAAGTTCGAGAAGCAGAAGGATGCAAGGTCTTCGGGAGAAGGCTCTGGCGCAGGCGGTGAAGGGGCCCGACAGGCTGGCTCACCGGGCTCCGCGGAGGAGGCGTCCCGGGAGGTCACCGGTCGGATTCCCAGCACCGCACCGCCGAATTCGGTGGACATGGGTGGAGGAACACCTAAGCCGCCGCAAGATGCTGCGGAGGCAGCTGGGTTGATGTCGGAAGTGGCGGGCTTGCTGAAATCATTGAGATCGATGAAGGCCCTCCAGATCAAGTATGAGGCAGCCAAGAGACAGGCTGGAGCTGAGGAGGTGGAGCCAGTTGCCCTCCTGGACGGAGGGGCAACGCATGCCTTGAGGCAGGCAAGGTCGCACGAAAGAGGCGATCTAACGGCAGTGGAAGTGGAGTTGGCCTGCGGAAGCACGGTGTTGTACAAGCACCCTGGCACGTCGGCCCTGTTGACGCTGGATCCGGTGGAGCCCATCATACCACTGAGGATGTTGGTCGACGCCGGCTTTGTGGTCAAGTGGAATGCCAAGGGCTGCATCATCGATCACCCTGGACACGGTCGGCTTCATTGTTGGCTTCGTCATGGGTGCCCGGTCATGAAACGGTCAGCGGCGATGAAGTTGATGGATTACCTGGATGCCCCGGGCGGGCACGCGGCGGTAACCAAGGATCGGGAATGGTGGCTGCGGCATTTCCCGCATCTTCCGGAGGAGGTGCTGGAGCTCATGGGCCGAGTAGAGGACGGAGCAGAAGCAGCCGCTCGGAGCCCTTTCAACAGGAGCTTGAGAAGAAGATGGGAAAGAAGCAAGGGGCTGGTGGTTCACCTCTTCGCCGGAAGGGATGCCAAAGAATGGAGAAGGGAAGATTGGAGAGGCTACGAGGTCATCACGATAGACATGGAGGAGAATGCGAGGCAGAACCTTCATGATGCGGCCTTGTGGGGATACCTTTGGTACCTTGGGAAGAAAGGACTGATTCGGGCCGTGATCGGCGGACCACCATGCCGGACTATTTCCAGGTTGCGGCACAATCAACCAGGACCGAAGCCATTGAGGGGCCGGGACCAACGTCGGTATGGACTGTCTGGCTTGTCCATAGAGGACAAAAGGAAGGTCAATGGAGACACGGCACTGTTCTTCAAGCAGATGGCTTTGTGGTTGATCGCCGAGGACTCTTCATGGAGGAGAGAAAAACCGGTTGGGTTCCTGGGGGAGTCTCCGATGGACCCGGCCAAGTACGATCCAAAGGCAGAGGAGCTTGACATCCCCTCGTTCTGGAACTTCGAGGAGGTGCGCGAGTTCTGTCGGGATCATGGCATGATCTTGGTGGACCTAGATCAAGGGGCAGCTGGCCATCCCCGGAGGAAACCAACTACGCTGGCGACCAATCTGCCCGGCATGGGGGAGCTTCATGGACTTAAGGGTCAAGGCCATCAAGAGATGGAGGCGGACCTGCAGCGACGGTTGGTGCAGACGAGGACCTGGTCGAAATGGGCACCTGGGATGGTGGCAGCAATCAAGAAGTCCCTGAAGGTGATGATTGATCAACTGGAGGAAGGTTCAAGGGACAAGGCAGCAGACACGGGGGAGCTCAAGAAGATGACCCTTGAAAAGTGGAAGGAGCATGTGAAAAGGGGACACGCTCCGTTCAATCGGAGGTGCCGGGTTTGCATGCAGGAAGCGGGCATAGATCGGCCCCATAGAAGGTTGAAGGCAGATATACCGGCTTACGTCCTCAACGTGGATATTGCTGGCCCCTTCTCGGCCGGAGATGATGCAGGCACCGGGAGAAAGGTCAAGTATGCCCTTATCGGAACGGTACCTGTACCTCTTGGAGGAGGAGAAGGTGGTGATCCACCAGCAGAGCCGGTCGAAGATGCAGAAGAAGATGTGGTCTCAGGTGAATGGGAAGAAGAAGATGAGCAGCCCCGCGCTTCAGACGACGAGGCAAGGCGGCTCAACGAGAAGGTCAAGGACGAGATGGCCGAGGCGCTCAAGGGGGTCAAGGTTCAGAATGTCACCATGACGGAAGTAATGGAAACCCGAAGTGCCACGGAGGTTATCAGAGCCCTGAACCTTATTTTCGTGAAATACCGCAGCTTGGGGATCCCGCTCTACCGCATGCACTGTGACCGAGCAAAGGAGTTCCTCTCGAAGCAGGTGCAGCATTGGTGCTTGGAACACAACTTGCTGCTTACCATGACCTCGGGAGACGATCATGCAGCGAACGGAAGAGTGGAGACAGAGGTCAACCACGTCAAAAGAAGGCTTCGAGTGGTGCTGAAGGGGTCTGGAGCTCCAGCGAAGTGGTGGCCTGCAGCCCTACGTCATGTGGTCCTGCAGCGAAATCAGCAACAGCTGGAAAGACTTGGGGTGGAGACCTTCCCGCTGCTCCCATTCTACGCTAAGGTCATGGTGAAGACGAAGAGATGGCATAAGAAGGGGCCCTTGGCATCACCTTTTCGTGAAGTTCGCCTACTGGGTCCGAGCCCATTGATGAGCTGGGGTTGGGTGGTGCAAACCAATGAGGGGACCATCCAGCATGCAAGGGCTGCCATCTTGCCAGATGAGGAAGCAGACAGGGCGCGGTACGAGCTGGAGGTGGACGATAACCCTGGGAAACCGAAGCAACGGCTGACCGGGAAACAGCGGATGGAACGCGGGCCACATCTGGGGGGAGATCTCGACCATGAAGAAGGTGTACTGCCTCAGGAAGAAGATGAAGGCCCCGCTCTACGTGAACTGCAAGCGGGGGGGGAGTACTACACTGGCCTGAAGAAATTTTGGCTAACAGACAAAGGAAGAGAAGAGCTCGAGGAGACTCTGGGCGCCTATCAGTGGGGCTTGAAGGAAGCATTAGCAGAGGAAATCAAGGTCGTCCCCATGGGTGAGGAGCTTGGATTTGCACATGGTGCCGCGGTGGAGTTTCTCATGGGTGGCATCAATCAGCTGGAAGACGACCTGGGGAACCTTCAGAAGGACGAGGGTGAGAAGGGCTATCGGATGGCCTTGTTGAAGGGAGGTTGCGAAGAGGAGCCGGAAAAGGTTCTACAAACTCGCACCGTGCCGCTTCAGGAGGTGAGAAGAGATCTGGAAAGCTGGAAAGAAGCCATGACCGATGAGTATAATGCCTTGGTGTACGGCACGAAGGTGGTGAAGCCAGTGAACGAGAAGGATTTGGACAGCATCCCGGGCATCGAGAACGCGGAGTTCGCCCCGGCCAAGCTGGTCACAACCATCAAGGCACCTCTGGGCAGGAAAAGAGCTCGGGCGGTGATTTGTGGCAACCTGTTGACGGACGGCAATGGTGAAAGCTCGAAGTCGGCGGTGGACAAGAAGGAAAACTACGCGGGAGGCATCGATGGCACGGCCTTGAGGTGCGTCCTACGGAAAACGGCACACGAGCGGTGGGACCTGGCCACGGTGGATGTGAAATGCGCCTTCCTGCTGGCACCTCGTCAAGAGAAGAGGAGGGTCCTCATCACGAGGCCCCCCAAGGTGCTTGTAGAAGCGGGCATCGTTCCGGCTTCGGAGCGTTGGCTTGTTCAAGGAGCCATGTATGGTCTGGAGACCAGCCCAGCAGACTGGTCGGCTTTCAGAGACCAGCGTCTGAGGGGTTTCGAGTGGAAGCATGAGGGCCGAAGCTTCAAGCTGCAGCAGACCACCGAGTCCAACGTGTGGGCGGTGATGGAGCAGAAAAAGGAGACAAATGGACTGCAAGCTCCGTGCGGGTACGTTGTGATCTACGTAGATGATTTCTTGGCAGCTGGACCTCGAGGCTTGGTGGATAGCATCATCAAGCGGATCAATGAAGAATGGGTCTGCAGCCTGCCGGAATGGATTCATCATGAAGGTTGGACCAAGTTCTGCGGGATGGAGTTGAGATGGAACGGAGATGGAGATCTGCAAGTGGCTCAGCCCTCCTACATCGCGGAGCTGATCAAGAGGCACAACGTACGTGTGCTCGACCGGTCCCGTTCAGCAAGCCGGAGATCCCCGAGAACCCGCAAATGACGCCAGAGGCTATTCGGGCGGCTCAGGGATTGGTTGGTGAGCTGCTATGGTTATCGGTGCGGACGAGACCAGATGTTTCCTTCGGAGTTTCTTGGATGTCGCAACATGTGACACGATGTCCGCAGGAGGTGGTCAAGGTCGGCATGGAGATGATGGCGTACTTGTACGGTACGAAGGAATTGGGCCTGGTGTATGGGGGCTGCAAGGGAGACAGGGGGCCAGATGGCGGTTTGCCGTTTGCGAGGTCAATGAGGAGATTAGAGATGTACGCGGACATCTCCTTTGCCCCGTTGGGTGAAAAGAGCCATCAAGGGGTTCTCGGTTTCTATGGTGGCGCCTTGGTTCAATGGGAATCCAGCCGCCAGCCGTTTGCGACCCTTAGCACAGCGGAAGCCGAACTGGTGGGCTACATCGAGGCCATGATCATGGGTGACTCCCTCTGCGCGGTCTTGGACATCATGGAGGGTGGCCACAACGGTGGAGGAATCACGGAGAAAGTGATATACGGGGACAACACGGCGGCGTTGGCCATCGTTCAGAATCCAGATGGGCCGTGGCGCACACGGCATCTTCGGCTGCGTGCCAATGTGTTGCGAGAAAGAGTGAGAGGTGGAGAATGGCAGGTTCGACATTTGCCAGGTTGTGATTTGGTCGCAGACTACCTCACGAAGACGGTGGCTTCCAGGTCACAGTGGCTCAGGTTCTACGCCATGACGGGCATGCTCCTGGCCACAACGGAGGTGGACGGTATGGTGAACCAAGAAGCCATTGGGTCCCAGAAGGGCCTCACCAAGGACACGGTCATGAAGGTGGCGGCTCTGAGTGGGCTCATGGGTATTGTGGCTTGCTGGAAGCCGCAGGACCCTCGGTCTCACACCGTGAAGGAGCTTTGTTTGGCGGCTCTTGGTGTTGGGTTAGGTTTTGTGTATAAAGGCCATCGGGCCCAACCTGCGAGGGAATCAAGATCGGCTAGGGATGATGAACCAGCCGCACAGAAAGGCAACTTCGAGGGAAGGATTGCCAAGATGGTCAGGGAAGATGAACCGACCACACCAAGGGACCCCTCTGTTTGGAAGCCTGTCACCAGGGATGATGAACCGGTGAAGGCAAGGCCCTCTGTCAGGGAAGATGAACCGACAGAGAGGAAGATCGCCAGGGAACATGAACCGGCGACGTCAAGATGGGCTAGGGAAAATGAACCAGCCACGAGGGTAAAACAAGAGGACCCCTGCCGCTTGCCGTTTTACCACTGCCCTACGGGCTGCCCTGCATCAATAGGTAAGGGTCGGGTGCCAATCGAGGCACCAAGGGAGCCATGGCCTGAACCATCTGGTGGTCCAATTCGTGGGTCACAGGATGAGGAGCCTGAGGACTTTTGGGAGGTGACGTTTGAGCGAGACTTCATCGTGGCGACCCGCATTCATATGCTGAGGAGAAACCGGGATTTTCAACCGGATCCGAGGAACATGCCTCCGGGGTCAACGCTACGATGCTGGAAAGTCGGCGACAGACCAATTTGGTTTTCGTCGATCTCGAGCGAGGGCGGCGGGTGATCAATGACAATTGGAGGATGGAAGCTTTTCGCGAAGCAGATGCCTGGACGGGATCTACGACATTCGTGGCTCCACTGCGAGGCAATGTGAGCTTGCGGGACCTGGGAATCACTTCACTACCGGGTGAGCGTGAACGAAGCCGCAGTCCGAGGGATGATAACAACCCGGATGATGCGGGACCAGCCCGTCCCAGGATTGGGAACACCCACATCAGGGCCCCAAGCCAGCGAGAAGTTCGACCGCGGCTGCGAGCCTTGAGGTGGTTGTCGAAGCAGCCGAATGTGGAGGCCAAGCAGGCAAATAAGATTGAGGAGAAGACGGAGAAGGGGAGGAGGTCAGATAATCAAGAAGAAGACGTTCATCAGGATGGGCCAGTACTCCCGTGGGAGCTCGAGGAGTACAAGGCCCCCCCGATGCTCAAGAACAAGAACAAGGACGAGTGGGATTGGTCCCAGCCGGGATGGGCAATCCGTGCACATGGCAAACCTCGGAAACGCAGGTTTCACCCGATCCATCGAGAGTTCCCGCTGGATGCAGCGCGGTTGGAGTCGAGGAGGATCACGGTGAAGCTACACACGGGCACATCGCCTTTGGGTATCCGGTCCGTCGAGGAGGACAGCTGGACAGCTCATCAGGAGCGACAACGAACCTCGCAAATGCAACCATGGCGAGGGTATACTTTCTTCCAGATCAAGGTCAGGAAGGAGAGGAATTCCGGCTGGTCGTCCGTAAAGGACCGTGGAATCGCTTCGAGGGGCATTGATCCTAGCGCAAGGGGCTCTGGGGACCAAGTTGGATCCGGAGGCTATGCGCGAGGAGGCCCAGAGGAGCGTGGGAAAGATGCTGGCCCCGTAGTCACATTTCCAAAGGCGAAGGCTGGCGGACGAGGGAGGACTACTACACGGGCGAGCACTATGGAGGCAAAACCTAGGACTCCATCAAGTCTTCCGGCAGATGGTGCTGGGGATTTGGCGGAGGAATTTTCAGTTTCTTCTTCTGAATGGGAAGAAGTTTGAATGCAGCCGAAGGCTGCAGGGGGAGTGTGCATGTTCAACAGAAGCATGATGCACACGGAACCATTCAATGGCGACGGCCATTGGCTCAAGCGCTGGAAAAAGCGCGATCTTTTTGCATAGACATAACCATAGTTTTAAACGGCATAAGGCAAATTGATCAACCTTTTGGGAAATCCCTTCGTGAACCCCTGCCTGGGCGGCTTGAGTGCGGTCGGCGCCCGAGGATCGCGGTGCCGCTCTTCGCGGGCACGGTGATTCGCTCGGGCCTCTACGAGAAGGTGAGAACTCCCCCGCCCCAGTCTGTGGGGCACGGCTTTGGGCTTTGGGGCGTTCTTCGGGGAGTAAGGAACACCCCCCCAAACAAATATATCTTGATAAGCCCTCAAAATGTTCACGCCAAGGGGGTGTGTTCGGAGTGAGGGAGTCTTGATTCTGACCTTCGGCGAATGGCCCCTCTAAGACCAAGCATGGAATCTGGACAGAGAGTGCCTGTGAATCCCCTCAAATGAATAAATTCCCGACTGAGCAGCGCCCAAAAAGCTCATTATGCCCATTGGCCATTTGTAGGTGGCCCTACCACCTGGTTTCATAGGGAGTGTAACAAGAAAACCCCCCTACCCCCCCCCCCCCCCCCCCCCCCCCTGGTTTCATAGGGAGTGTAACAATCCCCGAAAACACGTTTATGCCCATGTGGAACCACAAGTTAATGGGTGAAACGAGCGCTCAACCAAAAGGGAAACCACTGATTTCAGGGGAGTTTTCAGAGGTCCAAACGCTTGCAGAGGTAATTAAGTTTGAGCCACTGGTGTAAATTACCCAAACCATTTGGCGATGAGCTTGAAAAGTTGTGTGCAGATGCATGCAAGCGAAGCTTGCATTTATTGATTTTGTGTTGCATGGATTGATGCATGTTTTGTTTAGAAAGAGCTTAGGCTGCAGGCGAAGCCTGCAATGATACGCGATAAGTTTACAGAAAGATTGGCCTACAATAGAACTATTTGACTGAAATATCTCAGCCTCATAAGCGGTTGGACATAAGACCCAAAGGACGTCCACCAAATAGGTCCGTGCCCCTTCAAACAATTCCTCCTTTGGGTTTTGTGTTTGAGGGAAACGAATCGGGTCGAGCGGGTTTAAACCCATGCCCTGATCAAAATCAAGCTATGCTCAGGTCTCAGAGAATTGAACCCTTGGCGGTGCCAAGCTATAAGGTTCATTAGACTTTGCGATGGTTTCCACTGCCCCCCCAAGCCACTACTCCCACGGGTTTCAATGCGGCCACTCTATCGCCACTACATAAAGCGTATATACCCCAATTTATCTGGGGAGTAGTGGTGTGGGGGTATTGGAGGCTTTAAGCAAGGGACACACGAGCCACAAATAACCTGAAACACGCAGATTGTCTGTGTTGTAGGTGTATGCTGTAAGGACCCTGCTTGTAGGTTTATGTTCTTTGTGATCACGGCCTTTGTGGGTTTCAATACAGTAAGTGGGGGGCTTGGCATTGGGTGGAGCAATCGACGTCCTCTTTTAAGGAGCACTAGACGGAAGTCTGGGACCTCTTCTTCACAAAATATTGGCCCAAATATGATTTCCTGCTCCAAATCCCACAGGGTCCCTTGGTACCTTCTGAGGATGGCCTTTGAGGGGTCAAAAGGGGTCTTTCAGCAGGTCCTTAGAAGGTACCAGGGGACCCTGAAATGTGCGAAGAAGTTGAACTAGCTTCCACAGCTTTGACTCAGTGCATCATCGCCGCTGCCAGTGACAGTGACGCTCACCGACGCTTGCTCGCGCGGCTCCAGCTGAAGTTGTGTGGTTTCCCGAGGCTCGCAGATGGATGTTGGTTCGTAGTCGCACTGATCTCGCGTCGGGCGTACCGACCACATTGTCCAACCAGACTGAAGCGACGAATTCCTATAGCTTTGCGTCCAGGTCATTCACCTAACAGCCTCCAAGACTTTCACCCAGCCTGAAACCACACAGAGACTTTATACATCAAACCTCACCTCACAAACTCCATGAAAGCTTCACGCTTGGTCATGGTTTCACATCTGTCGCGACCATACTTAGCTGCGGGGATTGTCTATATGGGTGTGTCTTGTTTTAGGGGACCCCCCAAAATTGATGGTGTTCCTTTTGGTTTCCCCTTAAACCAACCAACCCACACAAAAGGTATCCTCAAAAAAAACACCATTTTATTTTCTGCGTACTTCATGGGCCAAGGTTGCATGTGAGATGCCCTATGTTCAGCGGCTGCGTCCAAAGAGCCCTTCTCGTCGTGTTGGTGTCGCTTGGCCAAAGAGCGGCCCATGGTCGGATGGGCGCGCAGCCCTCGCAAGGAGGCGCAAAACTATGAGCCGCTGGCGGTTGTTTGATTTGGTTGACTCTGGAGTTCACTGTGGTCTCTTTGGGAATTGTTCTAGAAGCAAAAGCGAGGCCTTTATGTTGACTGGGGTCATTATTTTGATAGGGGTTGTCAAAGTCAGAAAATGGGATTGTTTCCCTTTAACCCATCACTTAGGGGGTGACTTTGATCACGGTAAAATAGTGAGGCCAGTGTTGAGCTTCACAGCTGCGTAGCAGATTTGTTTGTTCTTGGAGGGAAAAGTAGCAGTAGCTCAGGCAGCTCTTGGGTACCACTTGGTTTGGGCGTGTTTGTAGTGGTCATTAAAGGTAACTTGTAACATATGGGCGCGTCTTCTTTTAGGGTACCCTCCAAAGCGGTGTTATTTCCTGTTGGTTTCCCTTCAAGCCAAGCAGAAAAGGGGGTACCTCAAGAAGAAACACCCATACTTACCTCTTAAAAACACAACTTTTGCACTTTTGGGGGTATCATGGGCTATATGTCTGTAAAAGATTAACTTCCCCAGGGCTTGGAGTTTTAAGGGGTAAGCATATGCAATGTCCAACCAGGTTTTTCGGGGTGGGTCCTTGGGACCACCCAACCTTGGCTGCCTATGATTTTCGGAGACCCCTCGAAGGAAATCCACCTTTGGGGGGGCTCCGGTTCCTAGTTTGGCACATACCCAGGTGGTCCGGACTATGGTCTTGGCTTGCTTTGGCTAAAAAACATAGGCTTGTGTCATCGGGTCTTTGGAGAACGAGCAATGTCTCACGGGAAAACTCTTTTCGGAGGTCTGTTGAAGTGAAACCCTAAATAGCAACTTACAGCCTGAGCCGCTGGATTTTGTATACTTTTTGAGGAGACTATTTTAGTTGCAAACAGGAAGGCTAAACTTGTTTGGCCAAGGCACTCAGCAAGTGAGACAACCTTTAGACCAGGCATGACTTCAAATCCCAAGCCACCAATCCAGACCGCCGATTCCATATGTTGGATTGGTTCTGATTGGCTTGGGATTTGAGCCCATGGTTGTTGTAGATGGAAAACCATCCCAGAACACATCTAAACCGGGCTTCACCAAATGAGGGGAAGCTGATTTTTAGTATTTGGTGACTGGGGAAACTCGGATGCAGCCAAGTGGACCATCATGAGCGTAGGTGTCCTGTGTAGGCTCTAGTTTGGTTGGAAGGTTATATAGATTGGTTTTATGCCCCATTTGCTAGGACCATTTATGTTTCCGAAAAAAGATCGCGTATGGCTGGATATCCTTCTGTTTGTTGTTTGCTATTTGCTGGTTTCTCTTCAAAAGGGGGGTTTGTTTTTTGGTTTCTCTTGAACTGCAGGGTCTTCGTTTTGAGCTGCACTTTTTAGGTTTGGACAATTCTTAGTACGGACCCTTTTGGGGAAATGAGCAGGTGGTTGGCAGCTATGGACAAATTACTCCATGTACCCACTGAGTTTGGACTCGTGGCACACTGGTTGGAAGTTGGGTGCCTTTTTCTGAGCCTCAGGAGATGCCCCCGATGCTCCGGAGGCATGTGGTTTCGCGTGCGGGGTCGCAAAAACAAATGCATCCCAAGGGCAACATAGGTGGGATGAGTTTGTTGTGTAAGGGGTGCCTATGTTTTCGCTTTGGGTTGGTTTAACCGCGACCTGGTGGGCGAGTTTAAAGAGAGTTTTCCATTTTGGCGGGGAACCGGTTTGCCTGTCAACGCTCGGTTCGGGAGCGATTTCATGCGATGGCTTCGCCAACACCTGGTTGCAACATGATCGATCCACCTCACCTGGTTGCAACATGATCGATCCCGTATAAACATTCTCCTGTTGATGTCCCTTTCAAGGGATCAGAGTGTGGTTGTTTGAACAAATTTGATGGTAGGGATCCAGAATGTTTGCCCATGGGTCGATTCCTGAAGGATAACACATGGGAGACCTTCTAGTTAGATACTCAATCTTGTAAGGGGTGTTGACCCCGGGTTGTTCAGCGGGTTCAAGCCTCCGATGTTTTTTTTGGTCTTTCCTGACCCACATGGAATCACCAGGGTCAATGCTACGGTTAGTGCCCCTTTCTGGGTGCTTTGGCTGCTTGGATGTTCAGCCAGGGGTCAACGTAGCATGAGCCACGATCACCATGGAGGTTGCGGGACGGTCCCAGCCAATTCGATATCCGGCGCTTTGGTTCTTGATCATGGTGGCACGCTGCCTTCTGTGTACCAGACTTGATCAAGGGGTGCCTCAAAATCGGAGTCGGGCCCTTGTTGGCTGGTTTTTAACGAAAATGACACCCACATTCATGGTTTCTCAGAATAAGAACTCCTTTTTGGATGGTTTTAAACCCAAAGGATTTGAGCGGTTGCGTCGGGCCTTGCCACACCTGACTTGCCGAGCATTCGCCGGATTGTTTTTTGTATTTTGTTGTTGTTTTCTTTATTTTTCAATGGCGAAACTGTTTTTTTCAGGGGCTCATGGTAGAAAGGTGGGGTTGCCCTAGTCAGTCCCTGAGTTCCTGAGCACTTTTTGGCCATTTTAGGGAGAACACATAGTTTGATGCCTGCTTGCGGCTCGGCCCATCCACTCAATCGGAAGTGAGGCGTTGAACATCCTCTTGAACGCTGGGATGACTACTTGAAACATCCACACAGTATTTAAACAAACACATGGTTGTTGTTGGGACACATTTTACAGTTTTGCTTATTGTTGTTTAGTGGGAACTCCCCACTTAACTGCTGTTTTTTGCTCCCCTTCCAACGTCAACCAAGAAAAGAACTCACAGTTTCAAGACTCTCAAGTGACCAAAGCTCTAGCGGTCTAGCGGTTGATTCCCCATTCTTTTCAGCCATCGTTGATTAAAAAAATAAGAAAAAAGACAATTCTTCAGGGTTTTGGGGTTTTCCAGAAAGAAGGATCCCTGGAAAGAGTGGAAACGGAAGCTACCCCTAGAAAACCCCTTTTACCCTTTTTGTGGGGAGGGTTCCCTACTAAAAGGACTACAGAAGAAAAACACATCGGGTACCCTTATTCCAACCAAATTCTACTGGAGGACCTAGCAGAGTTTCAAGACCCTCAAGTGACCAAACCCGAAAGTGAGCAAACCACTTCGGGCTAAAGGCGTCCTTCTGCTTTTTTTTTCCAGAGCTCCCGCAAAGCGACCCACAGAAAACCCTCTCCAAAAAGCTTCTGGGGACCAACTCTGCCCAGTTCCAGGCCTTCCGTTTTTTCCACCCTCGCGGCAAAACCTGGTGAAAACCACTCTACCTCCAGGATGGTGCTAGTCTTTGCTGGTTTTTTTAGAGGGAATCTAGCACTGAACATACGGCATGGTTTCCAGAGAACGAGCTGGAAATCGATTTCACGACTGGAAATAAGTTTTTTTCCCCAGAAAACGAAGAAGCAAACGGAAGCTGGCCACTGGCAGCGCTTGGCATCGCACGCCTGAGGCGGCCCCGGCCGTCCCCAACGAGCCGGAGCCAGCACGCTGGGCTCGGTTCGCTCAGCTCGCACAGCTCGGGTTCAACGGAGCTTTAGACTTGAACTTGTTGATTGAAAAGTGTAGAGTAACTTTAGACTTAACTTTAGACGTTTAACTGTTTGGACTAACTTTTTGGCTGCTAGCGGATCCTTGTTTTCCGCGAACCCCCCAAAAAGTTGAAAACTTTTTGCAGGGGGGTCAACAGCAACCAAGTTTCAAGGGAGTTCGGGACCGCAAAGCGAAAGATGTGGCCAGGACTCGGCTTATAACTTTTAGCTTTTTTGTCTCCATCATATTATATCATAGTGCTTCTTTGTTTCGCCACGATTCATCACATGTGTTTTGCTTACCATGTTTCTTCGTAGTGTTTGTTCGCCTGTTTCCAGTTTTCCAGCATAGTTGTGTGCTTTTGCTGTTTTTTGTTCCTTGACTTCCCGTTGCCAGCAAGAAGTGGTCACGCTTTGCAGGGGCAGGGTTTTTGGGTCGAAGATAGCGGGCGACCACAGGTACCCTTGTGTAAGCCTACCCCAGTCCTTCAAGTAGGTAACCAGGGAGAACCCGAAGAACCTGGACCCTGAAGTAAAAATGGCGCGATAACCGATTTTTAAGGGTTTTTTGAGTGTATGGGAACTGGAAGCAATCGCTTTGGCTGGGTGTTTCCGGCCCGAAACTCGAGCTTGTTGCACGGGGTTTGTTGGTGGCTATGGCTCAAGTAGGTCCTGCTTGGCATTTGAGCAACTAGAGGTTCCATTTACCCAAAAGTCCCTTTAAGCCCTTTTGGTGCCAGTTTTCGGTCGTTTGCCCCTTTCATTTCTCCACCACAAACCATATATGTCCAACCAACATGTTCCGTTTGTTCGGCCTTCAAGTAATGGCTGAAACCACCACAAGGAGGACCGCGCATTCAAACCTGGAACTAAAAGGTACACAAAACCCGTTGTCAAAGAATCACACAGAATCTTGCCTGTCCCAAAGTGCTCATATTTGCTTGGATTTGGGGTATGGCCCGGGGAATGCCCTCTGCGGATGTATTCACAGGTTGGGTTGTTATCTCAAAGTTCCCCGAAGGTTGTTTCGTGTTTTTCTCCGGCCTCTGAGTCACACGCTCCGGCAACCCTTAGGCCTTTGTCAGTTGGTTCTTGTAGAGGGTAAATTTCCTTACCTGCAACCCACAAATCCACCCTCACACCTCCAACCTCCAATCCAAACCAACCCCTCCCTCCAAACCGATCCAACCCCCCCCCCCCCCGGCTTACCAATCTAAACCTTTAGAAACCGGTTTGGATGGATTTCACCTCTTCTTCCCCGTGTAGCTTCTTCTTCTACTACTCCTTTAGCACTCTTTCCATTTCCCGCAGGTTGGCGGATCCACAAAGCACCGTTTCCTCGAGCCATCCACAAAAACCGCACAAACCACACAGTGCTCTTTCTTTATCCACAGATTCACCGCATCCCAAACCCGTTTCCTAGCTAGGTCCCCCAGCTAGGTGCCCTTTCTCACCCCTGTTTTGGTTGGGAGGGTTCACCCCGACTAAAATAGACAGAAAGAAAAAGTGGGTACCCTTATTCCAACCAAATTCTACTGGAGGACTTCTAGCCAGAGAACCGCATCTTGGCGCGGGAAGCTGCTTCGCCGCCCCGGAACCCGGGCAGATCTGCCATGAGGCGTGGGCGCCGCGGCGCCGCACCTCCACACCCTCCACGCGGGTGCCCAACAGGCGGGAGACATGCGTGCTGAAGGCGTCACTCCCTGAGCTCATGGACTTTGGTCACTTCTTGGGGAACTCACTTCCTGAGTTCATGAACTTTATTTTTTTGGGGGAAGACCATTTTAGTGGTAAATATAAAGTCTGGACTTATTTTGGGCCATCCACTCAGCCAGTGAGGTCGGAAAGGGCAAAGTTCAGACCTTTCTTAGAAGCGACCACGGTCCATGACCTTGGCCCCGAGTTTGTTTCCTTCACTGTTCTTCTTGGTGCGAGAGATGCAGGGAATGAGACATGGAATGACCCCAAGAACAACCATCCAACTGGTGGTTTCCTTTAAAGGACCCCCAGGTTCATTCCCTCATTCCACCTTGGAAAGAGGAGTATGGCGTCGACCGGCAAACCGGACCGGTGAACCGCCCGCCCCCCCCCTCCCGGTTGGCCGGTTGGCCGGTTGGCCGGTTGGCCGGTTGGCCGGTTGGCCGGTTAGCCAGTTGGCCGGTTCGGTTTGCCGGTTGGCCGGTTGGCCGGCTGGCCGGTTGGCCGGTTAGCCGGTTCGGCCGCCCGGTTACCCGGTTGACTGGCGAACCGGCAACCGGCCGCCCGGCGAACCGTCAAACCGGCAACCGGCAAACCGGCGAACCGGCCAACCGGCGAACCGAATCGGCCACCGGCCAACTGGTCAACCTGCCAACGATCCAGCAAACCGGCAACCGGCGAACCGAACCGGCCACCCGACCGGCTAACAGGTTAACCGGGCAACCGGCCAACCAGCTAGCCAGCCAAACCGGCAAACCGGCTAACCGAACCTGCCGGCCAACCAACCGGAACCAGCTGAGCGGTCAGCCGAACTAGCTAACCGGCTGACTGGCCAATTGGCTAGTGGAACCGGCTAACTCGAGTCGGTCAACCGCAAGCCGACCGGTCAAGTATTCACTAACCGGCGAACTGAAATGGGCAGCCGGCTGAGCGGCCAGAAAACAAACCGAACCAGCTTGCAGGCTGACTGGCCGGCCGAGCGTCTGAACTAGGTGACCGGCTAGCAGGCCGACAAAGCAATCCGCACGGAAAAACAATGGGCATAAGGTTGAAAGGGAAACCTGGGTATTGTTTTTTTTGAGGTTCAGGCTTTGTACATTGCTAGGGAGATTACGTTGGGATGTTTTAGAAGAAAATATTTTGTATTTCTATTTCGGTCGGTGTTCGCGTGTTTCTAAATCCTATCGCTCCACAGGGCTTTCCACCACCAATGCCGTTTTTTTTTTCGCATGTCATCATGTTGACGGTCTGGGCATCCATGGGCCATGCGGCCCCCGATAAATGAAGCATCCAGAGTGCCCGATGCGTTTCCTGAAGGCGTAAGACCTCCTTCCCAACAAAAGTCCATGATGCGCGGCGCCGGGCTGGCTCGAAAAAAACGGGGTCTTGATATGAGACAGCCGGCCATGGGATGTATTAGTCGCAGTATGGAAACAACATGCTCGTGCGTGCCTCAAAGTACGCGATGCGGAGTACATGTTCCGCAGCAGTGAAACAAGCCGTGCGTTTGCGCGTCAATCGCAGAGATTAAGCAACGTACTCTGCTTCGCAGACGTGTTGACACGAGATGCAAACGCAAGGATCCGCACTGCCGTCATTCGACCTGTCAACACTGCGTGACCGGTATGTGGCTCGCAACCAGACCATGCTCTTGGTGGTTGTAATGATTTGGACATATATGTATATATATATATATGAATATATACCTGTCTACATACAGACATACAAACATATATATATATACACATATCACATGAAGATTCAGAATAATAAGATGAAACGGAATAGCACAAAACGAACTTCAGGTAGGTACAAAAATGCAAACATTATTGTGTATACGTATATATATATATATGTGTAATATACAACTACATGTATATATATATTGCTTATGTATATATTGCAAATATTTCCTACATTATTGCAAGGCATATTCATTCTGCCATTTGTTTCCTGAAGCAAAATGTTGAAACTGCAAAGTAGATGCGGGCACGCTTAAACGCTTAAACATAGAGATAAGCTAGGGGGGCAAAAACTTTTGGCCTCTAGGTTGTATATATACAACTACATACATACATATATATTGCTTATGTATATCTTGCAAATAATTTCATCATTATTGCAGAGCACATTCGTTCTATCAATTTGTTTCCTGAAGAAAAAATGTTGAAGCTGCAAAGTAGATGCGGGCACACTTAAACGCTTAAACATAGAGACAAGCTCGGGGGGGCGGAAACTCTTGTGCACCCACCTCTGGGCTAGGGGGTCATAAGTTTAATCCACCCTTTTAACTTTGTCTCTGACCCTCTTTAGTCTTCTGAAAGTGACTCTAAGCGTCAACCTTCATTATCACCACAAAGTGGCTTTGCAAAGTGGCTTCGCCTGTGTCAATGCTACTAAGCTACGCGAAATGCTTCGCGGGTCTTTGCGGCGCACAATATAGCACACAAGTGCCTTCGCGGACCTTTTGAGTGTGTTCCTCCCGACCCACCGTTTGAGCTAGATAAATACATCCGTTGGCAACGCAGGGTAAATGAATTTTGTTCCTTGCCTTGCACAGGGCGCAGCCCAACTGCGCGCTGCGCTACGCAGGTGTTCCCGGCCTTGTGGACTTGGCTTGAAGCATGTACGATACGTGAGAAACGCGCAAGGGTTCGGGGCCTGCGAAAAATGAGGACGCAGAGACGAGAATATTCCGAATCAAGCCCATGCAGTGGACGACACGCATAACCCTCGCGAGGACATGCAACACCAATGCGAAACGCAGTAACTGCGCAGGCAATCATGTTGCCCCGGCCGGCAATTACTGTAGACAGCGCGTCGACAAAGGCTTCGCTTCGAGAACAACAACACCAACACCCACACCCACTACACCCACACCCACACCAACACCAACACCAACACCAACACCAACACCAACACCAACACCAACAGCAACAACAACAACAACAACAACAACAACAACAACAACAACAACAACAACAACAGCAACAGCAACAGCAACAGCAACAGCAACAGCAACAGCAACAGCAACAGCAACAGCAACAGCAAAAGCAGCAGCAACAACAACAGCAGCAGCAGCAGCAGAAGCAGCAGCACCAACACCAACACCAACACCAACACCAATGTCAAGAGCGCAAGATGACGTCCCGTGGGGCGCTGTCCACCAAGCTTCCAGCTGAATGTACTCAATCACGTGGTGAAGATATACGGCTAAACCGATACAGCCAAACCAGTGTAAAATGTTGTAAGGGTGTTCTTCAATACCCACACACGTTCGAGATCAGCAGCGCGATCGCACCTGTTTCCTCTCACTCGGATCGAACACAGGTAAATGCAAGTCCATGCAAGACCATAAGCCCTACTTGAGTCTTGAGCCAAAGGTGGCATCCATTGGAACACTTCAACCAAAGAGAACATGGACCTCAGAACGGCTTCCCAATTTAGGCACGGGGCCAGGAGGGTTTTAACATCCCCCATTTGGGTCGCACTGTTCATCATTCGGTCCAAACATCACAACAAGTCCCAATCGTCACGGCTCGGACTACGAAACTGTGTCGAAATACTCTTTCATTCACAATTGTACCGCCATCTATTCTTTGTGAAACTCAGCCGGGTGCGATTAAATCAAAACTCGTGCATCCGCAGACCACAGTACGCTCCTATACACAGAGACATGAGGCATTATGCCTCGTACCACAACGCAGTCGTTGAAGATCCCAGCTGCCGTATTTGCGCATCACGCAGCTGTCATCCACCGAAATGGGTTGGCCAAAGAACTTCACAACAGCGCGTATGCAAAAAATAGCCATCCCAGATACCACGAATAATATAAGGAAATGAAATCATCCATAAGGTAATAGTGTCCATCCGGGATGCCATAGTCGTCGGAATATGTAGATATATACATAGGCATGTTCCTTGGACAAACGAAGTCACTGCACATCGCAATTTATTACATCGTAGTGAAATCAACATGCTGCTGGCGATGGATGGGGACTGGCCCGCACCATGCCGCATAAGCAACGATGATCCACTTCTGCATCACACAGGTCGGTCCACAATGGCCAGCCTAGTGATACGTCGACGGAATTCTTCGTCCAAGTTGTGTTGGGCGTCCCGGGCTCGGACGTACTTCTTGTAGCGCTCGTTCGCAAGCCAATGTCCTTTCCGGACGCACCAGTGAAGCAGAGGTCCGTCACACTTGCCCGGATCGTAGCTGCAATAGTAGCGCTCACGTCAACCTCATACCCATGTTTACCAAGGTTTAGCCCGGTCCTCGCGAAGGATATGTACTTGCAGTTGAATGCCAGAGAGAAGCACCTGTAAACAATGTCTCCCACTGGATGTTTGCGTTCGCTGACCAATAGCTTCATTTCTTCCTTGGTGACGTCGAGGATCTTTGCCGCACTCCACAATTTGTAGAGGATGTACAGCCCATTGCACTTGATCGCCGAAAAGCGAATGTATTGGTTGCGTTCCTCGACTGATCCGAAAGTCCTTGATCGAACACTCTGAGAACGAGATATTTCTTCCTCAGAAGATGGCCAAACAATACCAGCACGATCAAGCACAGTGACGTTGGATAGCGCGCCAAGTCGTTGTGGTATGGACATGCGGGAGCCCCTCTGAGTGCGGCGTCAGTCGTTCGCTTGTCGCCAGCCTCAAACATCCCCCACATCCTTGACATCTGCAGCGTAATGAACCCCGCCATATATTGAGCCTCCCGTGGCTCATCCAAGCAGATTGCTATCCGTTGGGAGTTGATGATGTCGCGCGCAGTCATGTCATTGTCGCGGTAGTCCCATTCGTTCTCTTCCTCTTCGGACAAGTTGCCGGACGTGTACCCCTGCGTGCCCATATCATCATCGTCGGGATCATCATCCACTCCACCATCCCTCCCTCGTGCTGCCGCGTTACCATTCGCTTCTTCCTGTGCTCGCCTGGCATCCCCGGACACGTTGGGTTCACGATCGTCATCATCGTCGCCTGAGCTGACGTTGACGTGGAATCGTCCGGTAGAAATCAATTGCGCTTCGCACTCCAGGCATATACAGAAGCATGTAGGAATCGTAGCCGCACAAGATGGACAAATTCGGCATCTGAGGCCTTCCCAATTTTCGTCATTCAGGATGATGGTTTTGCTGATCTCATCTCTGATCTCATTGGCAGGGTTTCCAACTCATGACGTTGGCCGCCTCGAAACAACGCGCAAGCACGATCCACCATGTCTTTGACGTAGTGCAGATTGTCAGCGCCAGCCTCAGGTTCCGGCAATCCCTCGATGACCTTAGTGACGTTCTGAAGGAACATCAAGGCCGATTCTTGGGACGAACCAACGAAACCAGGACAGATCTCGTTCTCGACGCATTTCGAGTACGCCCGCTTGACGTTCTCGATGTCCAAGCATTTCCCTTCGTTGCACTTGCCGATCCATATGGACTTGATTTCGTAGAACGGGATAACATCGAACACCATAAACGTCCCGTTGAACGCAACTCCGGCTCCGTACCGTGCGAGAGTTGCACTGGGAATGTAAATGATCGCGATTGGATCCCCGACCCGCAGGTTACGTAGCGAAGTCTTCGTCGCTCAGTTCATCTTGTCCCATGGAGCGAATGCCCCGAAGTGCAGTGCCAATCGGTTCCCGCCACCAATTCCGCCGGGGACTAGCCCGCAGCGAACGATGTTTGGCAGATTTTCCACATATCACGTGGAATGCCCTCCGAGGGCGTCACCCATCCTTGCGGAATACCTGTTCGCCAGTGCGGAAGAGCTCATGAATCCAAAGTCGCTGTGACCAGTCGTGGCCCGGATACACCAAGGTCTGTACCATCCAGCGCATGTGCTGGATATCTCGTTGACCTCGTCCTGAGTGCGACTCATGTCGAGCAGTTCCTGTCTGGCGGCCCTCATGTCATTCGGGTTCATGATGCTTGGAAACCTCACTGCTAGGATCTGAAATCTCGATTTCTTGTATCCAGAATCCTGCCATTTCATCACTTCTATATAATGCCCATGTAGCGTCTCTCTTTCGAAGTGTTCGGTGGGAAAAGGTCCACCCCATAGTCAGTGATGATTGCGTCAATGTCGACCCATCCACCTTCATCACACTTGAAAATACTTCCTCGGCAATTGCCAATTTTGTGGCGAAGGATCCTGCAAAGGTCGTGAGATAGCTGATTAGCTTGATCTCGCGTTCCGAACACAGAATATTCATCGCCGATTCTGCAAAATGGAGCGTCATCAAACGGATAAAGGCAGAAGTTGATGCTTTTGCCAAGCTGTTGTACATCGATCTGCTCCAAAATGGCGCCCTTGGGGAAGAATCTGGGATCTGTCATTGACGCATACGCCCATGGTAAGTTGACGCTACTTACGTTACCAGACCTTGGGATGTAGCATGGAATGGTATCGCATCCCCGCTCCAACGTTGTTTTGAAGGTCCTGTGATCCCCGCACGGATGGAAGGTAAGGTCCACGCCGCCGCGTTGCAGTTCGCCCCCCTCAGCCGTGTCTGCCATTTCCACCAGATTGATGGTGTAGCTATACATCTCTATTGTTTCTTTCCCATTTGTTTCCCTGTCTTGTGTTCCTTGGGTGTTGATGACGAGGGCTCCTCCGCATCCCGCATTTCTTCATCCGAGGACACATGATCGCTGCTGAGAAGTTCACGAATCCTCTTCATCGCCTCGTCATTCCCAGCAGCCTCTTCGACCTTCTTGCAGTCGCCGTCGTGGGCCGCGTTCGCGCACTTCGCACAAATCCCTTTATCCTCCATGCATTTCTCCAATGAGTCCAGGAACTTGAGCGCCGCTTTCCGACCATCAACCACGCGCTGCTTCTTCTCCTCCTTCTCCTCTTTGGGCTGAGAGCTTCGACTCTGATCTGGCACTGGGCCGCGATCATCGTCTCCGCCTCCTGATGCCTTCCTCTTGGACCCTTGGTTGGCCTGTTCGATCACCAGGGAGTATGGGTGTTTGGGTTTCATCGTGTTGATGATGTCCAATACCTCTTTGGTAGGCGTCCCGAGCTGAGCAGAAGGCTTGTTCCGTTTCCGGTTCTGTCCCGTCGTGTAGCTCACGTTCCCCGCGAGATGCCGCACGATGGACTGCTCAAACTCCCTCTTGATCTTCCACACATCTCTCCACAACGGAAGTTCGTGTTGGAAGTATGACATCACCTCGAAGAATCCTAACACCATCTCAACGACGTCCTGCAAGGATTCCTCGTTGGTAGTTTGTCCCAGGAGGTCATACATTGTCCCCTGATCAAGGCTCTTGATCCACGATGAGTAGGCCACGTTGCCAAGATCCCCACGTAGATGGTGGTCTTCTCCTCATTCCCTTCAGAATCCCTGCACATGACCACATCTCTGGTCGCGCACAACTGTTTTCCATGCTTGTGGTTGTAAAACTGCGCCGCTTGATCCAATGTCATGCTCACGAACCCCACGTAGGACAGCTCCTTCTTCAATTTGGAGTATGCAAGTTCCCGTATAATCGTGGTCATGGCCTGAACATTGTTGACATCCACCAGAGCTTCCCCCCATTCCTTGACCTTGCGACACCGTTTGTACTGGCATTCAGTTCGCACAGCAATTCACACACGTGGATGGGTTGAAGGATGTATCGGATTCCAGTACTCTCGATTTGTTCCTCTGCATCTCATTCCTGCATAGCTCGCAGACAAACTCGCCGAGCTCGGAGACCGTGTACCACCGTAGACGTAGATCATTGGCATCAACGTTCCCAAATGCTTCTTGCCCACTATGACCTTCGTTCTGGCGCTCCTGCTTCCTTCTTGATTGAGCGGTGAACGTCGGCTTGTACTCGAACCTCACCTTCGACTCCTCCATGTTCGTGGGGATATTGAATTGAAGGTCCGGCTCATTGATGCAAATCTCCTCCAGATCATTGATGAGTTCCAGGCTCGGCGCTAACGCGTCAATGGACTTCTCCACCAACAGCCGCTTCAGGAGGTAGTGTTGCAGACTTGGGGGATCTTGTAGTTCTTGCCCGCTAGTGCGTGAGCCATACGCCACATACGGTCATTCTCGGTCACCAACGCGCCTGCCGCCTTGCAGATTTCGCTCACTTTGTTGGCAATCGTACCCAAGTCCGCACTTCCGCCATGGAAAGCCTGCATCGCGGTTCACGCACACAATGACCATGCCTTTGCGTACGGTGACGAGGTCCGATATCGCCTTCGATAGGGAGTCGATGATGGGTCTGGCGGTCACGTGCCACTCACTCCTACTCATGTACATCCAGTCATAGAGCGACATCCAGATGTGCACCGATATGGGTGAATCATCCGAGTCCCGCCTCCGTCGATCGCAGATAAGCTTTTCCAGCTGTTGCAATCGGGAGATGATGTTCACCGTGTCCGGGCTCAATGAGACTTGCTCGCTCGATCCGTAACACGACCTCTCCTCGACGTTCGTCCATCCCTGCTCGTTGACCATCATCTGAAAAGTCTTCGTGCGTCCCTTTGCATTGACGGCTCTCATGGGCCAATCCAGAACCAGGAAGCTCTTCTTTTGAATCATCATGTCGCGGATCATCGTCCCATCGATGTGCCTTCTCTTCTGTTGGTTGATGATTCGGTTCAACCGTGCAGGTGCGTTGTCAGGGTTCGTCTCCGCCATGTATCAAAGGAACGCATAAAGCTGGAGCCATGCAGTGTTGCTCTTGCTGACATATGAACTGATGATCTTTTCAGCTCTAGACTTCTCTTCGAAGTGCACCAGTGATGATTATCTAATTCTAAGAGATGTGAAAACATGCATTTCTATTGGAATGTGGTGGGTGCTGAATGCCTTTTCTGCAGTTGATTTTAGGGTGCGGGTCTTGGGTGCGGCGTTGGGTGCGGGTTCGGGTGTTGGGTGCGCTAGTGGGTGCGCTAGTGGGTGCGGTGCTGTTGATGGTGCGGGTGTTGGGTGCGCTAGTTGGGTGCGGTGTTGGTGATGGTGCGGGCGTTGGGTGCGCTAGTGGGTGCGCTTGTGGGTGCGGGCGTTGGGTGCGGGTGCGGTGTTGGGGGCTGCTGGGAGGCGGCGCGAGAGTTGAATGTTGGGCGCAGGTGCGCTCGGTTGGTGCGATGTGCGCGGATTGCACGGGTGAGGGGCTTTGAGGGACGATCTCGGGCCTCGAGTTTTGAGGTTGGTTTGAGGTTAATGGGCGTTCAAAAATGAGGTCTACCATATATTGAGGAACCCCCATAGGAAGGACACAGAAGATGCTTTGTCAAGGTTTTGGGCGACGCAGTTTTGGAGAAAAGAGGCCCCACACTGAGAAACCCTTTTTGGGAGGGGCGCACAGACTTCAGATGACACAGTTTTGGAGCACAGAGATTGAGAAGGGTGAATGGGACTTCGCATCGACACATGATCATGTGTGCGGTGTTTGGCATGGCTCTCCGGAGTTTGTTTGGGCACGAGTATTTGAGGAGGCTATCGTTGCTGACGCATGAGTCTAGATCCATCAGACCATTTGAAAGACCGTGACTCGGAAAGACTCCCGCACGCACGTGGTTGGCAGCCATGGATGGTCGCATCACGCAAGCGTTTGCCAAAGCCAATGCCGCGATGCGGCGGGCTGTCAGAGAGGCATTCAAGACACAGCCGATGCGCTCTTGCAAGAGCAGGCTGGGCTCTCTCGGAGCAAGTTCGCCTGGTTTTGACGGGTGTGCTGCGGGAGGCAAACAGCGGCGCAAGCACAGCAAGGAATTCTCGAAGAAGATCTCTCATCTAAGGCTGGGGCTTTGGTTGGGGTACTACGTATGCTCGGGCAACTTAAGGACTTATAAGTGGTTTATAAGTTTGATAAGTTAGTTATAAACTAGTTATAACTTGTCAACTTCAACATAACTTCGTAACTTGTCTATAACTTGAACACTTTGGCCTAGGTAAGTTACTGTGAACTTAGTAACTTCTAACTTAGTTAAGCACTTCATGCCTTGTGAAGTTACAAGAAGTTACGAAAACTTACGCGCAACTTAGGAAGTTA
Source organism: Effrenium voratum (assembly GCA_963377175.1). Classification (NCBI taxonomy): domain Eukaryota; class Dinophyceae; order Suessiales; family Symbiodiniaceae; genus Effrenium; species Effrenium voratum. The sequence continues at coordinate 30,142 of CAUJNA010001732.1, read as the reverse complement.
TGGTTTACACTACATTTGTCGTCTTGGTTGCTGAATTGCATTTTGGACATGCAATTTGTTATGAAAACGCGCCAAAGCTCTTTGTCGTCAAGTGTTCTTTGGCCGCTTCTTGGCTCAACCCAAGCGGCGATTTTGAAATAGGGAGCCCAGGTTTGCAAAGTCGATGGCGTCGAAGTTACTCAAGCAGTTGAGTGCCTCGCAGAAGTTTTTGAAGGGTTTAACAACCCTTCCGAACTATGCATCTGTGCGTCAAAAGCAGCAAGATGCGGTCAGCAAAGCGCTGGCCTGCGCCACGTGCTTAGCCGTGGCTGAGGCAACCGCTTTCATGGAAGCACTCGAAGAAGGCCTCTGGGAGTCCACTTGGATGGAGGGCGTGAAGGTGCAAGTGTCTTCCATGGTGGAGCAGGATGGGGAAGGTTCGGCATCCCGCAAAGCCATGCAGGATTATCGCTGCCTGCCACGGTATCTCAGCCAAGAGCTGTGGGCAGTCTTGCTCGATGAGCAGCAAGAACGCGCGGCAGCTCTTGAGCGACTGACGCACCATTCTGCTAAGCTGGGCCTAAGGCATCCCACGGAGGGCACGCTGGCCATCATGCTTGCAACGGTGTGGTGTGTGGGCTCTCAGCAGCCATCTTCCAGTCAGATGTTTGAGCTGCTGACCCAGAATCGGCTTAAGATCAAGAAGCTGCTCGCCTCGCACCCGCAGCCTCCTAACTATTTGCAGGTGCTACCTGCGTTGGTTGAGGAGTTGCCCCGTGAGCTTCTCATTCTTGCGCTCCCGGAAGGAGCACCGGCCCCTTGCTCACGCATGGATGAGCTGTCGGGCAAGGCTGCGGCGTGGCCGCTGCGTAAAACTTCGCGCCTGACAGGGGACCAGGGGGACGGGAGCAGAGTGGCGGAAACGTCCGGTAGCACTGTCGCTGCTTTGGGCCAGTTCATGGCGGCGATGGCATCCGGCTTTCAGGGCGCCACGGCCAGGGCGCCCGCGCCAGTGCAGCCGCGCATCACCCTTTTGTCTCCGCCGGGGAGGACAAAAGAGCCTCTGGCTCTACAGGACGGCCCGCTGTCTTCGCGACCCGCAGAAGAGGTGGAAAGCCAGCCGTTGCGTCCTGGGCAGCCGTCTTCGATAGGAGGTCAGCCCACGCAGGCCACGGCTGCACAGCTTGGCCCAGATGCCACGCAGGCGCACGCAAGTTCGAAAATGCCTGATCCTGCGTCAGTTTTGGATGGCATGCGACAAGACTTGCTGCAGGCCAGGCAGCAAGAACAGGCAGATCCCCCGGCACACAGGAACAAGGCTTCGAAAAAACCGGCGGCCAAAGCAAAGGCGCGCACCTTGGCGCTGAAGAGGCCTGCCGGGAGCTGCTCGGCACTGCGGCGCCCGGCCGCATCTCAAGCGGCCGTGGGGTCACAGAAGTGCCAAAGCTCCACGCCGCTCAAGCGACCTGCTCAGTCTGCCGCAAGCGAGCTCCACGCTCACAAAAAGCAGGCTCTACTCAAGGTAGCGCCAGCAAGTCTGGTAGCAAGGCATAGCGAAGGCTGCAGTGGCTGCCGCTACACGGCATACTGCACGCCAAGCTGTTGGCGAAAGCGGAGCGTTGAGGTCACATTTTGAGTTCAGATGCGCGCTGCGATTGCTTGTTGTGAACACTCGGGGGTGAGTGATTCCCATGTCCGTGAGTCGAAAATTGCACTGGCTTCGCATTGCTTTGGTGCTTTACGCGTGTGTCGTGTCGTGTCATGTAGACGCAACATGTTCTTCTGACAGGCTGCGCTATTGTGTTCTTCTCCCGCTGGCCGTTTGGCTTATAATTATGAGCACAGTCCTGCATGCCTTGCTTCGGAGGAGGAGGCGCGCTGTCGGGTGAGGGCTTTCTTTTGGGGTGTGAGACAAGGGTGTAGCCACATGCAAAAGTAAACCCCGACAAAAGGCCACACATAGGACGCAGAGGCATCATCAGGGCGCCTGAGTGGCATGCAGTCGCTGCCGGCCGCGTCGTGGCCCAGACCTGCGTGGTCTGTAACGCAGACCTGCGTAGTCTGTGGAGGCACCTGCGCGGTGCCGGAAACGCAGACCTGCGCGGTCTGCGGCGTCAGCCTGCCTGGCGCTCGCGGCCCAGACCTGCGTGGTCTGTGGAGGCACCTGCGGGGTGCGGTGCAGACCTGCGTGGTCTGCAGCATCGGCGGCGGGCTGCCGGAACGCAGACCTGCATGGTCTGCACGCGGACACCTGCGCACCTGCGGGGTGCCGGAGACGCAGACCTGCGTGGTCTGTGGACGCACCTGCGGGGACTGGGCGCACCTGCGGGGTGCCGGAGACGCAGACCTGCGTGGTCTGTGGGCGCACCTGCGGGGTGCCGGAGACGCAGACCTGCGTGGTCTGTGGGCGCACCTGCGGGGTGCCGGAGACGCAGACCTGCGTGGTCTGTGGATCCGTAGCCAGATGCGCGGGGCCATGGTACGAACTAAACAACCCCCCTCCCCTGCCCAAAGCACACAGCCTTATAGACTTCTTTGGAGCTCATCAATTGATAGTAATCTGAGGGAGTACTTTGCTTCGATTTTGAGGTCTTGGGTCTGTAGTCACGAGCGCAGCCTTGGGCAGGTCAGGGCCGCCGACGAGGAAGCCAAAGCGACCTCAACTTTGTACTCGGAGACTGAGGAGTCTGGCCAAAACAAGCCACCAGTCTCCCCAACCAGTGACGCAGCGGACACACCCCCTGCGTCTGAGCCGGTGCGACCAAAGGAGCCAGCTGAGCCCCCAAAGACCTCAGTGTGCGTCACCCGTGGCAACGCCACCAAAGGGAAAGCTCCAGCTGGGGCGCCTGCAGGCCACTGCCAGTGGTGCTGGAGGAAGCTTGGCAAGGCGGCTGCAGCCCAGGACCAGCATACCTACAGCAATCTGCACTGCATCACCTGGCAAATGTACGAAAGCCAGAGCCCTCCCCGCCAGGACTGGCGAGCGGCGCAAAAGGCTGCCGAAAGGCTCAAAAGGAACCGGGACAACCAAATGTACCCTGAGCGCCAGAGCCAGCCTGCAGCGTCCGCCCACAAGGCGAAGCAGGAGGAGCCGGACTGCAGCCAGCCCAAGGTCAAGCGCGCTGCTAGCGCAACCACCACTCGGCGCAAGAAGAAGGACAAGTCCAAGCGCAAGAAGGACAGCAGCTCTCCTGGCAGCCCTTCGCCAGCGCCGAAAAAGAAGAAGGAGAAGAAGAAGAAGAAGAAGCTGTCTTCTTCGGAGTCGAGCGCTGAGCCGCGGCAGAAGAAGCGCAAGGGGTCCGGCTCACTGCAGGGCAAGATCATCATCAACATGTGATGGCCCCTGGCCTATGGCTGCGCTGCTGCTGTGGCGCGATCTGCATCGCTGCTCGCGAGCTGGCGGCGCGATCCGCGTGATCGCAGCTCGCAAGCTGGCGGCGCGATCTGTGCGATCGCTGATCGTGAGCATGGCAGATCTCCTCCCGCCGAGGAGAGGATTTTTAGACCCATGGCCAATGGCTTTGTACAGCTTGTCTACAGGCATAGGCCGGACTCCAGACTCCATGCGTGGGCAAGACAAAAAAAGCGCGCTTCGACATGTTGGCTCGGGCAACTAAGAGAAGTCATTTCTTGTTTTTATTGTCCACACTTGAAGTGCGCACTCTGTTTGGCGGTGCGTGCTCTTGGCTCGGTTGCGCGTGCTGTTCGGCGTTGCGCGGCCGTCTGATTTCGCTGTACGCGGATTGTACGCGGAATGTACGCGGCTCCGACGATCCTTGGGGCCCAATGTACGCGGGAGGAAAGGATGGGCGGGCCGCGAATGTACGCGATGTACGCGGATGCGACAGTCACAGGGATCGTGGGTTGGCCTTGGCAAGAATTGCAGACTTTGTTTTTGTGCGCGATGTACGCGGGCCACCGGCCAATGTACGCGGATGTACGCGGATTGTACGCGGCCGCTCGCTTCTCTGTGATTTGTTGCGATCTTGTGTGAGTTGCGTTCGCCTGCACCTTCCGCTATAGCTCACTGTGTTTTGCCCGGCGCTGTTCCGTATAGCTGTTTGGCACAGTAGGTGTAGCGGGGCCCCGTTTTGTTTTCTTAGCGCTTTTCGCGGCATGGCAGCTGTCAATGATGGCCACAAGGCGTGCACCTTCTGCCGCCGCGAGCTGCCAGCTAGCGAGCTGAAGGATCACGGCAGGCGCGTCCTTTGCCCCAGCTGCAACACGGTCGAAACCATGTTGCGGCGCAATCTGGACGGAAAGCCGGAGCACATGCCATCCGTTGATGACGCGGAGTCGGTCAAGTTCTTCGCGCACTTGGCGGAGCAGCGCCAAGCGTGCGGCGGTCGGCTGAATTGGACCACTGTTCGCGCTGGCCTGATCACTGCAATCAGCGACAAAATCATCGAGAGCCACACCACGGCAGTCGGAGGCGTGTTCAAGCCGAAGTCTGTGTGGGGAAAGAAAAGGCTACACGACGCAGCAGATCGAAGAGTCCCCACACGAATGGGACCCTATCCTGGGAGACACGTACGCGGTGATGCTGAAGTCCGTGTGCCGACAGACAACCGTGCAGAACGTGACGAGCGCTGTGCTCGAACACGAAAAGCGAGCCACCGCCAAAAAGAACAAAAAGCCCAAGGGCGGAGCTCCTGCAGATGAAGAGGCCTTGGATCTCGATCTCCCTCTGCCCCCGAAGGCTGAGTGCAATAGCACGAAGTCTGTCACAGCGGAGCACAAGCGACAGGCGCAAGTGGCTAAAAAAGTCGCGAGCCAAAACACCAAAGCCGCAGCGCTGGCTGCGAAAGCCGTGAGCTGCCTCCACCCGGTTTGCGCCGCGCTGGAGAAGTCTTTGGCCTGCGTGGCCAAGCGTCCCTCGGACGCAAGTCGGTCTGGTCTTGAGCAAGCGTTGACCGACAGCAAGGCAAAGCTTACATGCTGGCTGGCTGCCTGCCGGGATCTTCTGGTACAGCACGAGCAGGAGAAGCCATCCCAGGAGCCACAGGCGCTCGCCTCGCTTCCCTTCACGGCCGATGATCTCAAGCCCGCTTTGGCTTGTGCGCGAGAGGTGCTCAAGTCTGTTAAAGTCAGTGCGCCGGCACGCAAGCGGGCGGCGCCCGAGCAGGGGGATGGCCCTGCAGACGTGTCGGCGCAGCCGAAGCGTCGGCGCGCAAAGTGAGGCGGGGCTTTTATAAAACGCATGTCGCAATAATTCAGCACGTTTGCTTTAGTCCTGCGTCTTGTGGCGTGACTGCGCCGATGCAGGTGTTGCCTGGATAGCGTGTTGTGTAGACGCGCGCCGGCGCCGCAAGACTTGCATTAGCCTGGGTATATAGAGAAAAGTCATCGCAGCTCTGGCAGCTTTGTGCCGCGCTTTTGGCGTTTCGGTAAGGGCCGCAGTCTGTGGTATAGCTCAGTCCCCTCAAGCAATAACCGCTGCAGAGGATGCCATTGGGTTTAGGGTCATGAAGCGAACGTGTCTGCATGTTGGGCTTGTCACACTACCCTCAAAGCGAAGACCTATACATACAGCGTTTGCTTTTCGATTTTTTTTGCTGTTTCTCAAAAGCTATGGCCAAAAGACCACGTGATCCTCGCAGCACCGCCAGTGCCGCAAGCCAGTTCCACACGCTGCGCCAGATTCCATCCATCGGCCCGGCTCAGTGTCGCCAGATCGTTGCGGTGCTGGACGCGGATGGGCGGGGCACACGCGTGCAGCAACGACGTGATGAGGTGCATGGCGAGGTGATGGAGCACCTTCAGGTCATGGACCTGCCGGCCAAGGATCCCGCATCCAAAGTCCAAGTCAGCTACATGTCTGTAGCCGGCGTGCTGCAGGCTAAGTGCAACGCTTGTCCACTGTTCCATGACTGCCTCCGCGCAATAGCCCAGGAAAGGGACAACCAGCTGACGCTGGTGGTGTACCTGGACGAATGCACGCCTGGGAATGTGCTCTCTCCCGACAATGCTCGGAAATCCAACCTTACGTACTGGACCATCCTCCAACTGCCGCATATTTACCTTGAGGACACTTGGCTCACCTTGTCCGTGAGCCGGACGTCAGAAATCAGTGCTTTGCGGCATGGCATGGTCACTCTCGCTGCGGCGCTACTGCGAGCTGTGCGGGCGGAGACAGTCAGCGGTGTCCCGGTGGAGCTTTCTGGCTCGGCGGAGCTCCTGTTTTTCGACCGCGTGCTTCTTCTCGCAGACCACGAAGGCCTGCGCGCTGCCACTGGCTGCAAAGGATCTTCGGGTATGAAGCCATGCCTGAAGTGTGCCAATGTTATGAACACTGGCTACGGCAACGTCCGATGGCACGTGACAGTGGCCGAGCCAGACATAACAAGCTTCGTGCCACAGACTCAAAACAGCCTCCGCGCTGCGATTGACCACCTGTCAACCATGCCTACGAAAACTTCCCTCGGCGAGGCCGAAAAGCTCCTGGGCTGGAAGCTGGAAGAAGCTTCTGCCTCTTTTCTTCTTGCTCCCGACATGCAAGAATGGTGCGAGCTAGATTCCTGCACGTTTGACGCAATGCACGCGCTTTGGTCCAACGGCATAGTGGGGCAAGAGCTGGGCTACTGGTACACAGCCCTGCGCCGCAAGGCTAACCTCAGCCTCACAGACATGCGGCGCTACGTAGAGCTAGGCTGGCATGGAGTCGGGCGGGCGCGGGGCATAAACCTCTTGAGTCTGTTCACAGTCCACCTTTGGAGGGAGGGGGCCGACTTTCGAGGAGATGCGGGCCAAGCGCTGTTTGTGCTTTCCATTTGTGTGCAGTTTAGCGAAGACATTGCCATTGGCCTCTGCGCAGACATGCGCCGGGAGCACTCCTCTCTTGAAGCGTTGCACCGCGTGTGCTTGTGCGTCCTCGAAACGAAGCGCGACACTGCCCATGGCTCTCATCTGGCTCGGCTGCAAGCTGAGCACATCAGAAGCTTTGCGGCTGTCTACGGCGCTGATAAGGTCCGGCCCAAGCTGCATTATTCCTTGCACTTGCAGCAGCAGTGCTGGAAGTGGGGTCGCTTGGTTGACTGCTTCACTTGTGAGAGAAAGCACCGCGCTTTCAAACGTGTCGCAAGAAGGCAACAAATGCTAGCACGCTTTTCCCAGCAGTGCTTGCTCGAGTTAGCAAGCGCTGAACTCCGCTCCAAGCAGCCAGCCAAGAGGCTTCTGTGGCGCCTGGACGGTCGGACGACTGAGAACGTGGACGTCGGCACTGCGCTGGGCGCCACTGCTCCAGCCACCCTGGCCCCGCGAGCTCTTGGCCCAGACACAATCTCAAGAGGGGATGTTTTGATCCCCTCCCCTGCGGAAGCCTTTGAAGTGCTCGGGGTAACCTCCGTGGACTCGCGCATCCTTCTGCTGATCCACGTCTTGGAACCAGCAGACCTTCATTTCAACACGACCCGGTCGGGACGATCGAAATGGACACGCGCGAGCACGCTTAGATTGCACGCTGTCCATATAGAACCTGGAAGACGTAACAGCCCTTAAAAAGTGCAAACTTCCCAAACAGGCCTTAAAATTCATTGGGTTTTCCACTTTAAGGACCGTTTAGATTTTTTTAAGGCCTGTTTGGGTTTTTAAGGCCTGTTTGGAATACTGGTTTTTTGTACTTTTTCTAGTAGAGCGCACGAGTCACTATTTAGCCTATCCTACCTACATTTGGCATTTTGCACTCCAGCTAGTCAATGCGCAGAATAGAAAGAAAAAAGTATACGCCGCAGATAAGCCCGTTTTTACACACAGCTGGCCAAGTGCTTGCTCAGCTCCTGCTTCACTAGAAGCATGTGCCGCTGAAGCAAGTTCTCGCAACAGGTCCTAGGCGACATCCTACGAAGCATGCGAAGATTGGTTTTCACCCAATCCTCGTCCAGCCAGCAACTATCCCAGCCAGGATTGCGATGGCTAGGTCTGTCTGCAGCATCAGAAATGATGTGCTGCAGGATATGAAACTTGGGACGCAGCTTAAAGTAGTAGTCCCTACGGGAAGAAGCTAAGTGGGCCAGCTGCAAGTACGAGGACAAGAATGCATTCCCACAAAGCGAGATTTTCTCGACTTCCGCAGGGTTAAGGAAGCAGCTGCCACGAGTGACGGCTTCTTGAAGCATATTGGCGCTGTACAGGCACGCAGACAAGCCCTCGTACGGCGGAGGGGCTGCCTTCAAGCTTAGCTTGTAGGCTAAAAACCGTACCATAACAGCGGCATCCGAAGCCGAGCTTTTGTACTCTGGGCAGACATCTGCGCCAGCCCATCCAAGGCGAGACGGTTTAATCTGCTGAAGGTGCATCTGCAAGCCGCGCTGCTTCTTGAAAAGGTTGATGTCGCGCTGAAGTTGTTTGAACCTCTGCGACAAATTCGGGCCAGGCCAAAACTGCGTTTTCAGGCATATCTTGAGACATGATCCTATCAAGTCACGAGCCACACCTAAATTCCAGGTGTGCATGAAGTCTGCGCTGACCATGCGTAGAGTGAAGTTGGGCATCTCGCTGAGCGGCGGAAGCTCAAAGTACGGAGGTGCAGCAGGCCCCTCACGCCAGCCCGCTTGCGGGGAAATGTCAGTGTAGACCGTGCTGATGTCCTTGCGGCCCATAGAAGCGGTGCAGCGAAAGCACACCTGGAGCCAGCAAATATCAAAACGTTTGCTTCACAGCCTGCATGTCGCATATCTCGCTAGGTGGTAAACTATAGCAAGCTAGGCCTATTTTTTAGACATACAAACCTACTGCAAGCCAAGCACCTCCTCGCAGCCTGGAAACCGCGAAAAGTTCATGGCTTGCGCCAAGTACTTCAGGTCCCCCTTCACCGCAACCACGTGCAGAGTGAAAACCTAGCAGCAAAAAAACAAAGCCAAAACTCAAGTTCAAAACCATATGCAGGTTAACTGAGCCAGGGCGCTTCATTCTCTACCTGCAGGCCTTGGGCCAAAGCAACGAAGTCTTGCTGCACAGCACGCAGAAGAGCTTGCAAGGTCTGGTTCACCTTTTGGTGGATCATGTAGGCGTTGGTCGGGCAAGCGAACACTATGTTGCGCGAAGCCTTGGAGTTGTGCCGGAGCAAGCTGACATCGACCATCCTTGGCAAGCATAGATGACATCACCCGCGCATGACTCAGAAACATTTTTCTATATTTGACCGGGACTCCAGCTGCACAGCATCCACGAGTGCCTGTTGCTGGTGCCCTCGTCGCCCCACAAGACTATGGGGATCGCCCGCTCAAGGTTCTCCTCAGGCTGGTCGCAAAGCTCATGGCGAGGATAGTCCAGCAGCATGTGCTGCCAATAGAGCCGGAGGTGGGACCGGTCAACTATGACCTGCTGCAGCAGTTTGGAGGTTAGCAGGGCGCTGGCCACAGCTGACGGCAGGAGCACGGGGAGCTGCGAGATATCAACCTCATCCTCTTCTGTGCATATGGGGCAGTCCACCCACACAGGGCGCACATTGAGTGCAAAGCCTGCCCCGGCAACGCGGCGGTGGAACTCGCCTTCCCGCAGCGAGCGCGAGTTGTAGCCAGACAACACCGGCGAGCTGTATATGTCGCCTCAATTGATTGTCAGCACAGGCACGCAATATAGCACACTACAATATTTGCAAGCTAAGCTAGCTAGCACAATCTACTCACCTACTAGCTCACCTAGTATAGAACCTATCCTACAGCGGCAAATTAAACGCCATGTGGCCCAGCTCGGAGGTGACCGTGATCGTGGCATCTCCCGCAGTGGCAGCACCTGCCAGCCTGACCGCCCGCAAATAAGAATGATGTGAGACCAGTGCTGCACGCACAGGCCTCAAGTCCAACTTGCCCTTCATTGAACTCAAGGACCCCGGGCCATATGTACCTGCAGGAAAGCAACATCAGGCAAATTTGATCGAAAGAAAGTCAAAAAGGACACAGCACGCGTTGAACTCACAACACACTTTTCCACTCGCCGCCAGCCCCGCATATATAGGTCGCCTATAATAATGACTTCCTAGCTCGCGCTATCTTTGAAATGCGTTGATACCTAAAGCTAGCTTGTGCCTAAAGATCTGAAAACAGCACACTGCGTGGCTCTATCGGTTCTATATCGCTTGAGGCACAGCCAGGCTAGCTAGCCACTTAGGGCGAAACTCCAAAAGTCCTAGCTATGTAGGAACCTACCGGGCCTACCCTACCGCTTCTTGAGCTCCGCAAGAAGGCCCTTGCTCTGCCCCTTGATGAGGCGCAGCTTGTCAACCTGAGCCGCGCAAGTATATGAATGTCAAACACACTCGGCAGAAAATCGGCCAAGTTACGGCCACAGCGATGTCGGCGCAGATCGGGGTGAGCTCCTCGAAAGTGGCGAGGCCAGAGAGCCTCAGCGCAACAATTAGACTCGCATCCAGTGAAGCACAAAAAGCCGCCGGGCAGCTGGGCGTTCAGCGCAGTCAGCTGGCCCTGGCTGTCCCGAAGCGCCCCCGCAAGCTCTTCCGCGCACTGCGGCATGTCCATGAGGATGCCAGCCACGTCCTTCAGCTCCTTCTTCACTTCGGCGCCTGAAGTACGGCGGCGCAACAAAAGATCGACGGTGCGTATGAGGCCGGAGCTGTAGCGAGCTGCCTTCTCCTTGGGCGTGTTGAAGGTCATCTCAGAGAGCGCCTTCTTCTCGGCGCGGTTGACCTTAGAGCCAGACGTCGAGCCCCGTGCCGACAACGCCGCAGCCTTTGGCTGCGCAGCCGGAGGTCCTGCAGGGATTTTGGTTGGCTACAAGCCTATCTAGCTACACATAGCTAGCTAGGTGCCTATCCTCTATAGCGACTTATTTTGGCTATGCCTATACCTAGTAGGAGATCGATGCAGCGCCTGCCGCCTGCTGCTCGTTGTAAGCGTCGTGGGCGCGCAGGATGTCACCAGACAAGCCAGCCGCAGCCGGCTTTGGGGCACCAGCTCTCAGCATGCACGGGTCCAAGTTGAGGGGATCCAGGATCGTTTCCATGGCCGCCTTCATGGGCCGGGCGTTGACCCGCATGGTCTGCAAGGTCCTGATCAACATCAACAAGGATTTTGTCATTTAAGCGTATTTTGTGCTGCTGAGCAGCTCCATGCTGGTGGTGTCGGTGCGGGACTGGCTGGCCAGCACCCAGTACCTGGTCTCTTCGAGCACGCCAGGAGCATCCTCATCCTCAATGCCCTGACCTTTGGCAATGATGGCGTCCACCTTGCGCCTTAGATGTTTCTAGATAGGTCTCACCATATATAGGTAGGCCTAGTTCTCACTAGCTATATAGGTGTAGGCCTATCCTAGTAGAATAGAAATAGGTTGTAGCTGGAGCTATCAGAACCAAGCGGCTGGCTGAAGTTCCAGGGCGGCTTCATCATGTCCTTCACAGGAACCAGCTGGTACTGCTTCTCCGCCTGCAGCTTGCACTTCTTCGAGGCCTCGATCGCGACCTCAGCGGCCTGCAGGTTCTCGCCTGTGCTCACCCAATGGGTCAGCAGCTGTCGCCGATCCTTGGTGTGTTTAGCACTTGTTTGCTACCTTTTTCTGTTTTCAGTTGAGGCACCTTCAAGGTTCCACAGGCCAGCGCGTGCATGTTGGGGAAGTCGGCGAGCTTCCCAGTGTTGTACATGCGCATCTGAGCGCACACAGCACGCGCAACACATTTTGGATATTCACACATGTGCGTGCGAACTAAATTCCAGCACTAGCAGTGCATGCGCATATATAACACACCCACACACACACATGCACACGCAAACACGCACACACAAAAGCACACACACACCACACACACACAACACACACGCGCACACACAACACACAGGCGCACACACACACACACATGCACATGCAAACATGCACACAGCAGGAAGCAACAATAACTCCTAGGCTTAGCCTACACATCCTACACTAGCTATAGAGTAGGAGAATAGGAGCTCTACCCTATATAGATTCTACTATGTGTTTGGTTGCAGCCTAGCTGCAAGCCGGGCGTGCTCCTTCCGGTGCGTGGCCGTGGTCACCGCAGCAGCCGGCCCAGCAGTGGCCGCGCCTGAGCTGGAGCTGGGCGCCGCAAACTGCGGCTGGGCCGGCGGCGCAACAGCAGTAGCACGTGCAGAGCTGGTCGAAGGCGCCTTGCGCTCCGGCTGTGGCGGGGCTTGTTGCGCCCACACAGGGATCTGGCCAGGAGCCTCCTCAACCTCGTCCTGCTTGGCCGGGGCCTCCACCAGCTGCAGCTCCAGCGCTGCCTCCAGCTCCTCGTCCAAGCCAGCTGGCGAGCTGGCCTCGGACAGGGCCTGCTCGTCTTCCAGGTCGGCAAGGTCGGTCAAGTCCACTGCTGCTGCAGCGGGCTGTTTCGCCTTCAAGAAAGCCTCCTCCAGCTTCGGTTGCTTGTTGGCCTGCGTTTTTTCTGATTTTAGAGCGGCAGCGATCCAAAAAGTTTCACACCCGCACCTGCAAATTGCCCTCAGGGGCCAAGCGTTTCAGCGGCTTGTTCGGCACCAGCTTGGGCAGGTCCAAGTCATCCACTTGCTTTGAGGCAGCTGGCTGGCTTGAACAGGCAAGGCCCTGCAAGGCTCGGATGATTTCATCCAGTTGCCCCTGGCCAGCTTCAGAGACACTGGGGCCCACCGTCAGCCTTGGATGGAGCAAACCATTTGTGCAACCGCCGCGTGCGCGAAAAACACACAAGATTGCCTGCAGCCAGTAGCTGGTCAAGGTTCTCTTGCGACTTCTTGCGCTGCAGGTTTGCCGCTGGAGTCTGCGCTTGCAATGCGCGAAGCTGGTCCACCGCCATCTGCAAAGTGCCACAAGACCTGAATTCGGAGAAAAACAAAAGGCGCCTAGAGTCCCTGTTAGGCTATGAGCACGCCTACCCTACATAGCCTATGTAGGTCCTACCTACCTACCTACCCTACAGGCGCCTATACGCTGCCAAGCCTAGGAAATTTGAGAAGCTAAGTGGCCAAAGGCTGTCGTGCTGGGACTCGTTGTCCGGCTGCGTTTCCAGGACTGGTTGAGGCGGCGTGGCTGGCACAGTGTCCGCGAGCAGGTCCGGTTCACGAGGCTGAGCGTCTGTGAGCTCCTCAGCAGGGGGAACAGCAGCGGCTTGAGAAGGTGGGGCTGCAGCTTGAGCAGGTGGAGCTGCAGCTGCAGGGGCAGCTTTTGTCTTAGCTTTGGCTTTGGTCTTGGCAGCAGGTTTGTCCACTGCAGCTGCCTTGCGCTTGGTGCTGCTCTGCCCTGAAGGCTCCAGGTCCTTGCTTTTTGCTTTGCCCTTGGCTTTTGCTTTCGGCTTCGCTGCGGCGGCATCCTTCTCTGCCTCCATGTGGGCCGCGATCTTCAAGATCTCCACAGCGTCCTCCCTGCTGAGGCTTTCGCCTTGCATGAGAGCCTGAATTTCCGCCTCGTCGAACTGGCCGAACTGCAGGTCCGCCATGGCGCCGAGCTTGCCCTAACCTACCAAGCAGTCCTACCTAGCTAGACCTAGCCAAAAATCACAGCACAACATGCGTTTTCACAAGAAATCACGAAAAATCACGCGTTTTCACGCGTTTTCAAAATTCACGAAAATTCACGTTTTTACACACCTTTTGGGCCGAAATAACGGCTGTTTGCACACTTTTCACGCGCCAGTGCGGCCAGTCGGCGGCCTAAGGTCAGTGCAGCCTAGTTCCCCCTAACAAGCTACAAGCCCTAAGCCTACCCGAATTAGCCTACAAAGGCCATCAGCCAGCTGGAAGGCCGAAGTTCCTTGGCCAGCACACCAAAAAGAAAAACGGAAGCAAGAAACAACCAGCTGACATCAGCAAGCCAAGCTGCGAGCGCATCTGCTCCACCAAGTTTTCCTGAGCAGCAAGCATTCAGACTGACCTGGCCTGCCTGCTATGCAAAAACCAAATTGGCAAGACATGCAATGCGATACTTGCGAGTGATGCGCAGTTTTTTGGCCTCTAGGGCAACGCTCCGCGAGTTTTGTGCAGCCAGGCGCCTTCGTGCCAGCCTAGCTTCTGTACAAGCACAGCCTACAGAGCCTAGAGCCTACTAGTACGAGCTGCCTACCTAGAACCTACCTACCTAGGCGCAGCTACGGGCGAGGAGCGCTCTGGCCTTCCAGCTGGCTCCCGCCGCCAGGCAGCCCAAAAGCCTGCACTCTGTTCAGGGCGCAGAAGTAGCCGTCCCACCAGGACTCTGCAAGCTCCCAGCGGCGCTGCTCGACGGCTGTGTCAGTCCGTCGAGCAGCGCGGTCTGTCCAGGCTTGAGGTTTGCCACCCTTGCCGTTGCCAGCTGGTGGGCCGGGCTGGGCAGCTCGGCGTTCTGCCCACTCCTGCCAGACCTGGTCAACGTGCACGTCGTCAGCGTACATGTGCACGTTACTGCGCAGCCCAGGGGCCGGCTGCGCAGGGTGGTAGGGACCCGATCCGGCAGGCCGCCAGGACTTGGGCTGCTCGCGGGCGCTGGGCTCACAGCTGGGCTCGCGAGGGCTCTCGGTTTTGCGAGGCGTCTGCTGAGGGGTGGTCTGCACTTCGGCATGCTGCGAGGCTGGCGCCAGGCCAGGAGGTGCAGGAGCCTTGCTGTCGACGTCCTGCTCGTGGTGCGTGTTGGGCTCGCACTCGCGCTCGTTGGGCTCGCCTTTGTTGCGGTCGTCCTTGCCGAAGTCGCCCTTGTTGCGGTCGCCCTTGCTGAGGTCGTCCTTGTTGAGGTCGCCCTTGCTGAGGTCGCCCTTCTGGTCGCCTTTCTGGTCGCCCTTGTGGCGGTCGCCCTTGCCAAGGTCGCCCTTGTTGAGGTCCTGCTTGTTGAGGTCGCCCTTGCGCTGGTCGTGGTCGCCCTTGTGGTCGCCCTTGTGGTCGCCCTTGTCGCCCTTAAGGTCGCCCTTGCGGTCGCCCTTCTGGTCGCCCTTCTGGTCGCCCTTGGGGTCGCCCTTGCGGTCGCCCTTGTCGCCCTTAAGGTCGCCTTTGCGGTCGCCCTTCTGGTCGCCCTTCTGGTCGCCCTTCTGGTCGCCCTTAAGGTCGCCCTTGCGGTCGCCCTTGTCGCCCTTCTGGTCGCCCTTGTTGAGGTCGCCCTTGTTGAGGTCACCCTTGGTGCCCTCGCCCTTGCCCTTGGCAGCAGCACCCGTTGCACCCTTGCCCTTGGCTGCTGCAGCCTTGGCGCCTTTGCTGGCTGCAGGCTCGCCCTCCTTCTTCCCAGGCTTGCCTTTGCCCCAGGACCGCCACGAGGCTTCCTCCTCGGAGCTGGACTCCTCGTAGTTTCCTCGAGGCCCCACAGCCGCCTTGGCCTTGGGGCGCAGCTCCATGTTGTTCCTGGGCTTCTTCGAGGTGGGCTCCATGGAGTGGTCCTCGATGACCCCAGGCATGCTGCAGGTCTGGCTTCCTACGTAGGCCTATGTAGCCTACACCCTAGATCCTAAATCCGTAGCCTATAGGATAGGAGAATGTAAGCCAAACGGCATCGGTATGCAAAAACACAATTGTTGCGAGCGCACACGCACGTGCACATGTATGCATATACTGCACTGCACAGACCAACACCAATTGCGGGCAGGGCTCCCACTGGCCCGGCGCTTTCAAGTGCTTGCAGCCGAGGACATACCGCAGCGGCGAGAGCAGATCAGCCTGGGCAAGCTCTTCAAAGGACCTGACCTGTCCTATCCTACATTAGGTCTAGCTATCCTAGATCCTACCTATAGGTCTAGGAGCATAGGTCTAGCCCTAGTAGGGATGGTAGGTAGGACCTACATAGGGCCCGCTGTCTCATCGTTGCGACCAAGCGTCATCGCCCAAATCGTTGCGCAGAAGTTCCATCTCAATCCACTGCAGGCCTGTGTCAGGAAGGTCCTGGGCGATGAACTCAAAGTCAGACAGCCGCCAGGTGAGCTCCACAGGCTCACGCGGACCAGGGAGAGCCACCTGCAGCGCGACTACATAGCTCCTAGTCCTACCACCTAACTCACGAGTACTAGCCCAAGCTGCAAAGTGCAGCTTCTAGCAACTACAAACCTACCTGCTACTATAGCGCCCGCTAGCCGCCAAGAGGCATCAGACCTCGATCGAAAATTTCGCGCTATAGCTTGCCCAAATCTCTGCGGGTACTGCCTGCGAGTCACATGATCCAATCCAAATCACATCTTCATATGCAGCTGAAGCACTGGGAACGCTTCAGCTGTTGCTTCTGTCCCACAAAGCGCTTTAAGCCAGCAGAGTCCACATAGCTTCGAGTGAGCTTCGCCGACGTGACGGCTTCCTTCTCGCGCTTTGAGAGGTAGCCGCCTTCCGCAACCAGCTGCCCTACAAAGTCCTGGTCATTGCTCCAGGCGCAATGGCGCTTGGCTGACTGGGCCCCGAAGACGCCCATCCACCAGTAACCCCGCCATACCTGATGGAAAGAAAACAATAGCGGAACAAACAGCAAAAAATGTAGCAGACAAAAGCGGCGCTATAGGTGATTGAAACTGGCTGCCTGGACGCGAGCAGAAAGCCACTCAAAGCATGGCATAGTTCCCAAGCACGACTGAGCTGGCTGCTCAAGAAGCCAGCGGGTTTGCTTGTAGGACATCAGCAGCAGGAGAATGCACACACGCGCAGCAAGCTTGTTGCCTGCGGCAACAAACTCAAAGCCAACATTTCCTCGAGGGCAGCTGGCTGATCGGCCCGAAGTAGCCCGACTCCTTGACAAGGCGCGCCAACTTTGAATGCCACATTCAATCATAGGCCCTGACATTATCGTGAAGGAGTTGCAGCAAAGGGCAACTACAGCTGCAGCTCCAGGGCCCAAGGCTCGAACTGCTGCCATAGCAAGCCTGCAAGAAATTACTGGGCTCGCAATATGGCACAAATCGCAACATCACAAACTCAGCTCCGAGCACAAAACCTGAGGGCTGCAGCAAGTCCATGCAAAGCGGGTTTGCCACTATGTCGTGGCTTTCCCCGCGCAGGCCATCCTGATATGTACCGAAATCACAAGCTCATGACACATACGTGCTCGAGACTTGCGCGCTCCTGGCTCAAATGCCGCGAGACTTCACCAGCGCCAGCAAAGAGCTCCAAATACTGCAGCTGGTCCTGCGCTTGAAAAACAACGAAATCTGCAGAAGACTCACCATATATGTCCTGCTGCAGGTTGGGGATGTCCAAAAAACCCACCAGCACATAGAGCAGGATTACGCACTTCGGGGCGCGCCAAGCAAGCAAATCGCGAACAACCATCTGTAGAGACTGCCGCGCGTGGGCATGTCCTATAGCCTAAATGCTGCACACAGCCGCAACGTTGCGACCAAGTTCGCACTATACATCTAACAAGCTAGCAAATTAAGCAAGGCATTTTCTGCTCCTAGGCAAACCTACGTCGCTTGAGTTCGGAATGGGACAGCGAGGAAAGCAGCAGGGCTCGATCAGCTGAGAGGTTCCAGGCAGCTGATGCCTGTTTGAAGCTCGAACCTGCCTGCTTAGCTGCAAGGATAAAATCTTTGCGTTTCTGCGAAAAAAGCCCAGCGCTGTACATGGCATCCTGCTCACTCGGAGGCTCGGGCTGCTTGGCAGGGCTGCTTGGGGGTGCATTTTGCAAGGCCTCCGCCCTGGCTTTCGCCTTGGCTTTCGCCTTGGCTTTTGCCTTGGCTTTTGCAGCTTGCTTGCGATTTTTTTCGGCGGCATTGCGAGGAAGGTCCTCGCTGTCGCTCCCCTGCTCGCTCTTGTAGTCCGCATTTTTCCACCTGTAGCGCGCGCTATAGCTCTAGCAAATTCCAGCACTCGCAAACAACGTATGTGGCTAAGGAGCTGGGTACTAGGGAGCAGCGGCTTGGCAGCTGCAGGCAGTTCCTGCAGCTTCTTCATCGCTTCGCGGACCTAGAAAAGGAGAAATGCGTGAGCTCCAAGAAAATTAAAACAGCCCAAGAAGCCGTGTCGGTTAAAGCAGGCTCTTCTGCGCGGGTCTGGCTGCGGTGCTGCTGCAAAGCAGCGGCCAGGGACGAGGAAGAGCACTGGGCAGCTGGGGCTGCAGACTGCAGAGCAGCTGGAGTTGCTGCAGAAAAAGCTTTGCGAGGCAGGGCAGCAGCTCTCCGGCTGGCAACCAGTTTGGCTGCAATGGACCTTCTACAATACGTGCGACATTCCAGTCCATGCGCTGTATCTGAGCTCATGGCTGCTTCTCTGCAGGGCCGGGTACTGCAGGAGTTTCTTCATCTGATTCCTTCCAATCAAAGGCAGCTACCGCAGCAAGAAAGCGAGATCAGGCCCTGGCTGCCAAGCTTTCGCACCCATCATCGAGCTCATCCTCAGACAAATCCTGCGCGTACTCTGAATCTCTGCTAAAACTGAAATTCGGAAAACCGGCTTGCAAAATCAAGCATATCCTCCAGGCCCAGCTGCATGTGCGGCAATAGCTCCATCTTCAGCTCGTTGAGGGATTTATTTCTGGAGGTCTTCGCAACGCGGATCAATTTCTTGAAAGCTGTCACCTAGGCCAGCGTGAGACTAGATCCTATATAGCGTAGGCCTAATATAGTCTAGAAACATCTTGCCTAAGACCCCTACCAATTTGCGTAGAGCTTGCCCGACCCGCACAGACCAGCGCATGACCGCCTCGCAGTGCGCACTGACGCCCCGAGGAAGCTGGTCGGTGTCCTGCATAAACTTGCGCACAGCTGCAGCAAGCACATGGGCAGAGGCCCTTCGCCGCTTGGGGTCACTGCCCCGTACTGCGGCAGCTATAGCCTGAGTTCTACAAGGCAACCAGTCGAGGCACTGAGATTTGCCAAGTGGCTCGGGGATTGTGCATGACATCGGCCCGTGTTGCAGCGTGGCTGGTCTTGAGAAGCTTGCCGCTGTAGTCCACGAGCAGCTTCATGCCAACCTAGAATGTTGCCAACAAAAATTCAGCGACAAAACCGGTAACCGAACCGAGCAAACCTAATTCTTCAGCAAAGCTGCCTTTTGGAGAGCGACCTCGTTCTTGAGCTCCTGGGCTATATTCTTGATCTCGGGATCGTCAGAGCCAGCGCACGAGGCCGCCGACTTCAGCGATGCCATGGCACGCAGCAAAGCCTAGCTAGCCCTATAGCAAGCTTCCTAGCCTAACCTAGACCTAACCCCTACCCTAGGCTGAGCCAGGAAGCTGCAAGTGTTGACAACGCGCTCCAAAAATACAGCGAACGCACACGATCACTCAACTCCATAATATGGGGCACTTGACAGCCCTGCGCGGACAACGTTCTTGATCTTCGGGATCTTTCGCACACCTAGCGGCACCTGCAAGCGAGTTAGGGGCATATGCGTGCATGCATCGAAACGCGGGCCTCCCGGCGCTTCAAGACCACCCGGCTTTGCAAGCCCATGCACCTAATTTTACAGGCCTAGCTAGCACCCCTATAGCTAGCCTATGAAGGCACCCTACCCTAATTTTGCGGCTTTGAGCCGTCAAAAATGGCTGCAGCCACACATGCTTTGTTTTCACTCAGTTTGCTGCCGCACATTGCAGAACACACCTAATAGAGCAAATCTAGCTCAGTTGCTAGAGAGAAAAATCATAGTTTTCTATGTTTTCCAAACAGGCCTTAAAATTGTCATTTTTAAGGCCTGTTTGAAACAGGTCCTAAAATAGAGCCTGTTTATGTTTTTTAGAGGCGTTACTTTTAGAGTGCGTTTGGTCTTCCAGGAAAGTGTAGCGTCAGCGCCTCGGGCCATGCACATGCGCGAAGAGCGCATTGGCAACACCACGCACATCTGGCTGCTCGAGTAGGAAAAACGGCCTCTGACACGCTGCCGGCTGAAGAAATTCGTGATCGAACCCACCATGGCTGAAGAAATTGGATGCAAAGCGCGCTATAAAAAACACGTAAAACACAAACGAACATGATAATGCGCAGAAGCTGAGCAAACAAGTTAAAAAAAGTTAAGTAACTTATAAGTAACTTATAAGTTCCGCCTAACTTCCCTACAGCTAACTTTCATAAGTTCTCTATAACTAACTTATAAGTCCTTAAGTTGCCCGAGCATTCTAAGTATTCGGATTGCGAACAGCCGGGCCAATGGTCAATTGCATAGCGGAGTGCCACGATTCAGCAGCCAGCAGCAATATCGCTGCCATCTCGAATTCATCCTGCACGCCTCGGCTTCCCGCAAAAGAGATAGATGATACGTAAAACCCGTGCCTCCGGGTTATCTGCAGCAACAGCGGTCTCTGTAAACATTCGATCTTTCTCCTGGTGGGGGCTGACTCCCTGTTCTGAAATGGGCAACCGAATGATGCTCCAACCTCTGAGGAAATCTTCGTGAAATGGGTGTCTCTTTCTTGAAGGGACCCCCCCAAAAAAAAAAAACTCCTTTTGGTTTTCTTTTTAAACCACGAACAAAAGAGTACCATCAAAAAAGAGTACCATCAAAATACGACATTCCGAAAATCTCCCAAATGTAGACCACACGGGGTCCTCAGCTGAGCCGAATCCTTCTGGGTGGGAAAAAAATGAAACATGGCAGTGGCAATGTCCGAACAGCTTTGACTCCGATATAAACAGCTGGTCAACCAGTGCCTGACGAATAACAAAGCAAATGTAAATTTGGGGCCGCAGCAAGCGACTGTTTGCGTTTCGGAGCTTGGCTAAAGCTGAAAGGTTGCGGGTGTTAGAACAAGCATTTCTGGCAGGAGCTACTCCTTCATGCCAACGGGTCTCTCCAGGCTCTCCAAAAATTACACGTACCCTCACAACAAAACTCATCACCTTGACCCTTTTGGGGCCTTGCGGCCCTCGCGCGTGCAGTGACGCTATTGGGGCGAAACTGTTGGCATTCGTCATAAAGCGTGCCCTGACTTTTAGCAAATATCCTGCGATGTTGCGCCCGGAAAATCCGCCGACCCCTGCTTGCCAATAAAGGAGGCACCGGGAAGGGTGGGTTTCAAAGCATTGTTAAACTGATAATTACATCCTAGGCCGTCATCATCAGTCAATTCCCGTTTTCTCAACTGCCCGGAATGAGGGGCCCTGCTGGTGTTGTAAGGGGTATCATTGCTGTTGGTACCTTAATTTTTGCTGATGTTGCGGATGTGAAAGGACAATATGTTTGGCGTTTTTCGTCCCAGATGCTCATGGTGTTTGGTCTCCGGCATCACCTGTCGGATGCTTTCCTGCTTGCTAAACATGGCTGACACTACCTGCATCTTCATTTGAGCAAAAAAAGTGCTCACAGCGGAAAAGTGCGCGAACGCGCAAAGTTCCAAGAGATGCGCCAGGCGTTTTTGGCTGGTTTGGGTAGAGGTGCGGGGTGTATAGCCTGGACATGAACCTGTCAAGCTGTTAAAAACAACTGAGGCAAGGACCCATGCGCCTTTTCAGCTAAATGATCCAGGGAACCAGAGTGCATTTTGGCTATTTACCTGCGGTGTCGGGATAGCCTTCAACGGTGCCAAGCCAGCTTGACGGTCAAGGGAAACAATTTCAACTCCTTGAGAGTGCAAGAAATCCGAACGGCTCTTCCAAGTGGCGTAGCTTCAACTGACGACGGCGTCTGGCTCAAAACCGATCTTTTGGTTGGCAATTCGCGCTTTAGACATCTTCTGCGTACGCGCGCATGCGTGCGCACACTTTTCGTGTTTGAGCGCAATTGCGGATATTTGCGCGATAGTGCCGGATTCTTGCGCGCAAAATGCGCTGGCATGGCGCCAAAAATCGTTTCACCTATCAGCGACGTGTCTCAACAAAAAGCGTGGCGCAAGAACAGTTCTGGAGCTAACAGCGGATCCGTGTAAACCCAGGGCTTGGAGCTATTGACGGAGCCAAGCGGGGTGCCACAAACTGTCAAGGGCAAGTGATAGCTGGTACTTGCGCCGGGTGCCATGTGTGCCACAAATTGTCTGCCTAAAACAGGCTTGGGTTGAGTAAACATCAAGGGCTTCAACAAACAGCTGCGCCGGCACGCGCACGAGCAGCGCAGTATCGATTGTTTCCACAAGCAGTACCGACTTTGGCTACCAGAGTAGTTTCATCCGAAAAGTGCGCAAATTCCTCAAAAGTGCGCAAATTCCAAAAAAGCGCGCGAAGACCCCACAAAACGCACACACACACAAGCATTTGAGCAGAAAAATGTGCGCAAACGAAGATTCAGGCACATTTCTGGATAAAGCGGTCGACACCCCCAGCACCCAGAGCAGAACTGCAGCAACAACTTGGGGTTGCCCTTGCGTCCGGCTGTGGCCAACTGGCCGAACAGCTGTGTCGGATCCCCCCCCTTGGTGCGGAGGAGCAAGGCTTTGCATGGGCAGGCTGCGTGCGTGTGCGCGCGTACCGCGTGTGTGGCTGAAGGAGCAAAAAAGCCACCCGGTCCAACCCGCGAAGCTTGTTCCTCCAAATCGCCCACCATCGCGGTCAGCGACGTAAATCCATTCGGCTCCTCCCCCTTCGTTCGGGGCTGCTTGAGGGATCTGTGAAGAGCAAATGAAGAGCATCACTTGTCGGGTGCGTTTTTGGCCTTGTTTTTGTCCCGGTGATGCGGGTGATGCTGGGGATTTTGACTGGAGCTGCTTTCCACACTGCGTCCGGCAGCCTGAAAACGCCGCAAACAAACGCAGGTTCTCGCTGGCGCGCGCTCCCGTGCACGCGCGCGCGCGGGCGCGGCTGACCGCGGACCGCGTGTGTGGCTCAGTGCTGCTGGGGCCAAGCTCCGCTTCCGGAGTGGCACTACGGGGCCTGCTGGGGGGTCTGTGAAAACAAAATGAAGAGCATGAGTTTTCCGGCTTGTTCAGGTGTGAGGGTGACGCAGGTGATGCTGGGGATGTTGGTGGGAGCTGCTGGCCAGGCAGCGTGCGTGTGCGCGCGCGCGCGTGCACGTGCCACGTGGCGCGCGTGCCACGTGTGGGCTCCAGGAGCAAAAAAGCTTGGGCTCGGCCATCCAGCCCAAACCCCAGCAGCCCCCCACGAAGCTTGTTCTGTTCCAGCCTTTGCCCCCTTCCAAATCCTTGCCACCAACCCAGCCCGGCCAACAGCTCGTCAAAAGCAAAATGAAGAGCATCACCTGCATCATCTGCTTCTGTCGGGTGCGTTTTTGGGCTTGTTTTTGGGGCTGATTCTGGGTCTGCAGCCTTGGGCTTGTGAGGGTGATGCGGGGGGATGTTGCTGGCAGCTTGTGTGTGTGTGTGTGTGTGTCTCTGTGTGTGCGCGCGCACGCACGCGCCCCGCTGCGCGCGCGTGTCCTGCGTGTGCGGCTGAAGCAGAAGCAATGCTCTTGGGCTTGTAACTCGATCCAGCCTCTGCCGCTTAGCTCAGCCGCACCGACGCGGCTCTAGGCGTTGGGCTGGCTGGGCAATCGGTGTATATTTGGGCCCACAGCCAGCTTGCTCAAGCTGGGCGGGCCTTGCGTGCTTGGCTTCGATTGTCTTGCGCGACATAGCAAGGGCTAATGGATACATGAAGTTGAGCATCGCGGTGTTGTCGCGGCCGGTTGTGCGCCAGCAAGCGTAAATTCGGCCGCGGCCAACTGGCCGAACGGCTGTGCCGGGTCGCGCCCCTTAGCCTGGCTCTGAAAGACGGGGCCGCCACTGCGCCGCCGACCAGGCATGCAGACGGCTGGGAGGCTCCACGAAGACCAAATTTCGCGCTGTGCCCGCCATAAAAAGAGGCGAAGGACTTGCGGGTTTGTTTAGGTGATGTTTGACGCATCATCCGCATCCATTGATGCAGATGATGTAAGTGATGCAGGGGATGTGGAAATTGATAGACAATTGATGGGAAAGGGGGCATGTGTGGAAGGTGGGTTGGAAACTCATGGAAAATGGATGGACAATGGGTGGAAAATGGATAGACAATGAATGGATGGAAATCGCTGCCGCTTGCTTAGCTGTGCTTGCGTGAGCTGTGAAATTGAGCGTCGCGATGCTGCCGCGGCCGGTTGTGCGTCAACACTGCGTTGTGTGCCCCAAGGCTTTAGCGAGCGTCCGTAGCCCAAGCCGAAAGGTGCCGGGCTGCCACGAGCCCACGCCAAAAACAATCGACAAACTGAATTGACGCAGGTCATCCGGCGACGGCGCAGGATATGCGTTATCCACAGTTTTGCGCTTTCCAGGGCGAGCGCATTTTTTTAGCTTGCTTGCGCAGCCTGCTTCGAATCACCAGCATCAACAGCATCACCACGGTCTGGTTGTGGACTCTTGCAGATGGCTGGGCATGGCAGTGGTGCTGATGACGCAGGAGCCGCTGTTTTTTGAGGGTGCCAGGAATGCAGGCGGTACAAACAGTTGTCGGTGATGCTGGGGATGCGTGCCAGAAATGCAGGCGATGCGCGCGTGCGTGCCACGCGTGCACGTGCGTGTGCATCACGCCTTGCTAGCAATCCATGCCGCTTTGCAGGGCTGCCTAGGTTCGTTACGGCGGGAGCAAACATGATGCGTGCGCTGCTTGGCAGACAGACACAGGCGCCGACTCAGTCGCAAACACAAACACACCGAGAGTACTCCCGCCGCCTGCACGGCTGAAGCGGCCACGGGGCAGCGGGTGAGCCGCCGCATGGGCGACAAGCAGGCCCGGCCCCACTTTGGCGCTTGGGCGAGTGCTGTCAAAGGGCATTTGTTGCCTCATTGATTGGTCATTTGCGTATCAAAGTCTCCCCGCCATATCGTGCATTGTTATGGAGCGGATTCCATTCGGCTTTTGCAATGACATTTAAGATCTGTGCTTCCCTTCTGGGCCTTGAATGGAAAACGGCTTGGAGGCACAAAAAGCGCTCAGCATTTGCCCCACACGGAAGTGGGCATGGCCCGTCCACAGCTTTTCAAGTTTTTCTAGGGCTTCGCCTGGCAGCGCTGGAAGGAAAGGGTTAAGCCCACAACCCCAGCCCCAACACCCCCAAAACCAAACTAGTGCAGACGCTCAAGCATCCGGCCGCCGAGACTGCCAAACGTCCCACAATCATGACTTTTAAGGGGGGGCCTCTATTTTCAAATTTTCCACAAGCAGTTGTAAGCAAAAGGTGAACCCCGTCGCCAACTACATGACCTGCGCCTGGCGGGCGCCGGCGATGACCTGCCTTGAGTTCTTGCGCAAGGCTGGCCCCGACGGGCAGATCCAGCAGCGCTACCGCCGCATCCACAAGCACCTGCGCGTCGAGGCCCCGCTTGAAGAGTGGATCAATGTCTGCGCCGAGTCGGGGGAGGTGCTGGTGTCGCCCGTCTTCTACACGCGCCTGGGCGACGAGTACTGCGGGCAGTGGCTGTTGCTCAACGTCCCCTTCTTGGCGCTGGATGACCTGTGGCTCCGCCGCGCGCTGCGCGTGCCGGAGCGGCTGCGGTTCCTGGCGCTGCGCCTGCTGCACAAGCCTGCCTACTGGCGCAGCCCGGCCCGCGTTCGCGCCGACCTGGAGCTGGAGGCCCGGGCCGAGACCTACATCCGGAACGCGCTGGACATGCTGGCGGCCAGGATCGAGCTTGTGGACGCACTTGCTTGGGGAGCTGCGCGTGGAGGACGACCGTGTGCCCGACGCGGCCGCGGCCGCTGATGGCTTCCTGGACCCGGCGCAGCTGGCGCCCGAGCAGGAGCTGGCCCGGCGCAACGTGGTTGCCGCGGCTGCCGCGGCGGTTGCGGCCAAGTGGCCCGACGACGGCGCCGACCCGGCTGCCTGGGAGCACTGGCTGGCGGCGCAGGGCGGCCGCGCCAACCGCGTCTTCGCGGTTCTCGGGCCCGCCGGCAGCGGCAAGACGAGCGCAGTGGAGCTCGCGATCGCGCAGGCGGTCCAAGCCGGGGCACATGTTGGCGCGGCCTGCCCAACTGGCATGCTGGCTGCGCGCTACCGGCGCCGCTTCCCCGACCTGGATGTGGATACGATCCACGGGATGTTCTCCCTCTTCAAGGCGGAGCTGCAAACGCTGGAGATGATGCTCGTCTACGACCTGGTCGTCATCGACGAGGTGGGCCAGGTTCCGCTCTGGATCTTCGAGCGGTTGCTGCGCCTCTGGGACGCCGCTGGCCGGCGCCCAGCTCTGGTCTTTGTCGGGGACTTCGCCCAGCTCCGCGGCGCTGACGGGACCTGCGCGAAGCAGAGCGCGCGGTGGCGCGAGGTGGTTGTCTACCCCCTCACCCGGATGCGGCGCTGCCAGTGCCCTGCGCTCCGCTGGAAGCTCGAGCTGCTGCGCGGCGCCACGCCTTCCGGGACGCAGCTCAAAGACATCCTGCGGGGCCACCGCGCCCCGAGCGGCCTTGCGGCGGAGAACCAGGCCAACCCGACCTTGAACGATGTCCGCCAGATTCTGCGGGAGACGCCCAACACCCTGATGCTGACAATTACGCGCCGCGGCGCGGACAAGCTCAACCGCCTGGCCATTGAGGCCTTGTTCGGCGACTCCCCCGCGCTGCAGTGGCTGCCCTGCGACCCCGACGCGAACCTGGCCAACTTCCACGGGTCCTGGCAGCTGGGCGCGGAGCCGGCGTGGCTGCCGCTCCACCACGGCGCGCGGGTGACGCTCACGCGCAACTTGGACAAGGCCAACTCCTTCGTGAATGGGATGATGGCCACTGTTCGCGGGGCGCGGCAGAACGGGGTGGAAGTGTTGACGGACTCGGGGGTTGTCCTGCTGATCCACCCCTACACCCAGGACTTTGAGTTGGCGGACGGTCAAGTTGCTCGCAGCACCTTCCACCCGCTGCGCGCGGGCTACGCGACCACGCTGATGAAGATCCAGGGCGCGACTGTGGACCATGCAACCATCTGGCTGGACGCGGTCTACGTCCAGGCGGCGGCCTACGTGGCCATCAGCCGCGTCCGCAGGGATGCGGATTGGCGCTTTGTGGGCGCGGTCACCCGGCGCCACTGCGTGCCAGCCCAGGTGTGAGAGGACCGCGGGGGCGCGCGCTTTGTTTTTCCAAAAAAAAGAAGAAGCGACGCGTAGGCCGTCGGAAAGGTAAAGTTTAGGGAAGCCTAAACCCTAAAAGGCGGAGCGTGCGAAGGGCGGGGGCCGCTCTCTCGGCGCTGGGTGGGAAAATTGGGCGGGGCGGCCGTTCAGGCCCCCGCTTTCGCCCGCGCTCAATCGCTGAGCCCAAGCGGCAAGACTGCCTTGACTAAGCGCATGTCAAAGCTGCCGAAAACTTACAGCCAAACTTCTTCCACGCGCCGCCGAGCGCAAAACCCTAAACCCTAAACCCTAAACCCTAAACTTGTTTATCTATATTAATTTAAACCCTAAAGGAAATTGCGGCTAGTGAACTGAGCTTTTTCGGCGCTCCAAAACGTTGGCCCTGTCAGCCAATAAACCCTAAACTTTTTTCCGACCCTCGTTTGCTGGCAGGGCCATCATTTTGGAGCCTCTACTTGGCGAGCGGTTTTTCGTGGCCCTGTCGTGGTTTCGGGCCGCCGACCTTCAAAAACTCGTGGTTTTTTGCGATTTTCAAATCGCTAGCGCAACCCTCTGCGGACTTTGGGCTGGTCGACCTGCGAAAACTCGTGGTTTTTTGCGATTTTCAAATCGCCCGCGCGACCCTCTGCGGACTTTGGGCTGGTCGACCTTCGAAAACTCGTGGTTTTTTGCGATTTTCAAATCGCCCGCGCGACCCTCTGCGGACTTTGGGCTGGTCGACCTTCGAAAACTCGTGGTTTTTTGCGATTTTTAACACGCCCGCGCGACCCTCTGCGGACTTTGGCTGGTCAACCTTCGAAAACTCGTGCTTTTTCGCGATTTTCAAATCGCCCGCGCGACCCTCTGCGGACTTTGGGCTGGTCGACCCTCGAAAACTCGTGTTTTTTTGCGATTTTCAAATCGCCCGCGAGACCCTCTGCGGAGTTTCGCGTGGTTAAATCGCTCTCGTCGTGGCGCGGCGCTCATTGTCTTGAGGCCGTAAACCCTAAACCGTTGCCGAGCCAAGGGGATTTGCTTCAGAGCGCGCTAGATGTGAGCTCGAAGCGTTGCCGAGCCATTGGGATTGCTTCTGACACGCTTCTCAAGAACTTCTCACTGAGCGCTCACGCGCGGGCTCAACTTTTTTCGTTGAACTTCTGCTATCAAACTTTCAACTTAAAAACTTTGCTTTCGAAGCATTTCTCACGCAAATCCGAGATCCCGTAGCCGATGGTTCGCGACTGAGAAACGCGCCTCTTTCGCCGCGACGATCTTAAATTTGTCGCGAAAGGTTTGGCTGCCCAATGAAATGGGAGCTTGGGTGGGTGGTGTTTTCAACCAGCAACTGTGGATGAAGCGCTCCTTGTGATTTGCTATCCTGGAATTTGGATTGACCCTAAACCCTAAGCCCTAAACCCTAAACCCTAAACCCTAAACCCTAAACCCTAAACCCTAAACCCTAAACAGGCGAGCACGCCTCTGGCCATATACATGGGCATGCGAGCCTTCGGGCTCGAGGTCAAGCCGAGACGCCAGTGCGAACCTGAGGGCCTGCTAGGGTCAAGCCTAGCAGGACAACCGCTGTGCGGCTCTGCAAGTGGCACGACGACCCACACCCTCTGGCGCAGCCAGTATAGGATTACCCTAAACCGTGCACCATGTGCATGTGGGGGTGGTTTAGTGCACTGTTGATAACTTTTGCATACGGGTAATAGCGGGAACCTGCCCCGGCTGGGGGGGGGTACACGCCGCGCAAAAGGATTTTTTGTAGGTCGCTTCTTGCACTGCTGATAACTTTTGCATACGGGTAAGGAGCACGCGGCCCGAAACGCACGCGTGTCAAGCGCAAAAGCTAGGCTTTTCTCTTCGTCTGCTTCAGCGGTGCAGCAGTCCGCGCGAGCGCGCGGCCCGACGCCCGAAACGGCTCGCTAGCTCGGCCCCGCGCTCTCGCGCGCGGCCCGAAACGGCACACCCGCAGCACGATACTGTTTCTCCGGCGGCCCTGTCTGGAATGGCCGGCTTGCCTCGCCTGGCCTCGCCAGTGCGCAAAAGCGAGACCATGTCTTGGCACTGCAGCTGTCGCAGTTCTGCGGCGTTTGCCGCCAGGTAGGTCAACAGGACCTGAAAGCGGTCCTCACTCATGTTGCTGTCATCGCGATCCATGGCGCGAGCAGCCGGTTGCAACGCCAAGCTGCCCTGAGTAGCGGGTGCGCAAGCGGCCGGCCGAAGCACCAACCTCTGAAAAAAAGTCGTATGCGTTGTTGATTTTCTGAGTAGTCTGTAAAAAGTCCCCCTGAGGGGAAACACGGGCGCCACTAATACTGCTTACAGACTGTGACTCTCTGCACAAACAGAACAACACAAAACAACATCCCTTGGAGCGCTTGACTGACTGTGGGGTTGAGTAAAGTGTGACAAGTTGCGTGGTCAAGTGTGAGGTGTGCCAAATGCCCAAGTCACGAAAGTAACTACATTTGAGCCACGTAAAGGACACCCGTGTCTTTCTGCGGCTTCCTGCACTTGGCTGCGAAAGTGGACTTCGTGTACTACTTTCGTACTTAAAAGTTGCGATTTTCGAGCCCCAGCTGTGAAAGTGGACTTCGCGTACTACTTTCGCACTTAAAAATTGCGATTTTCAAGCCCCGGCTGCGAAAGTAGACTTCGCGTTCTACTTTCGTACTTAAAAGTTGCGATTTGCAAGCCCCAGCTGCGAAAGTGGACTTCACGTACTACTTTCGTACTTAAAAGTTGCGATTTTCGAGCCACGAAATCTGTATTTGACCTTGCGAAAGCGCTGCGCCTGCCACGAAATCTATACTTGACCTTGGCCACGAAATCTATATTTGACCTTGCAAAAGTGCTGCGCCTGCCACGAAATCTGCACTTGACCTTGCGAAAACGCTGCGCCTGCCACAAAATCTGTACTTGACCTTACGAAAGTGCTGCGCCTGCCACGAAATCCATACTCGACCTTGCGAAAGTGCTGCGCCTGCCACGAAATCTATACTTGACCTTGCGAAAGTGCTGCGCCTGCCACGAAATCTATAATTGACCTTGCGAAAGTGCTGCGCCTGCCACGAAATCTACACTTGACCTTGGGAAAGTGCTGCGCCTGCCACGAAATCTACACTTGACCTTGCGAAAGTGCTGCGCCTGCCACGAAATCTATACTTGACCTTGCGAAAGTGCTGCGCCTGCCACGAAATCTACACTTGACCTTGGGAAAGTGCTGCGCCTGCCACGAAATCTACACTTCACCTTGCGAAAGTGCTGCGCCTGCCACGAAATCTATACTTGACCTTGCGAAAGTGCTGCGCCTGTCACGAAATCTACACTTGACCTTGCGAAAGTGCTGCGCCTGCCACGCAATTCAAACCTTGCGAAACCTTCGCGCGGCCGTGCC
>CAUJNA010001731.1:0-59156 GCA_963377175.1 Effrenium voratum | reverse complement strand
TCGTGACAGTCGCGGCCTGCGGGGTCAACATCGCACTGGAGAGCGGCGCCGAGCTCACCCCGCGAGAGCTCTCAAGCCAGACGCGCCTTGCCCACGCGCTCACCTACGCGTCAAGCCAGGGCCTGACGCTCCAAGGCAGGGTACACCTGGACACGCGCTCTGAGCACTTCACGCTGCGCCACCTCTACATCGGCTGCAGCCGAGCCACCTCCGGCAACCTTCTAGAGGTCGTCTAAAACTGAAAAGGGGTCGCAGCAGAACCGTAGCTTGGCGGGTCCAGTCTCGTCCGACCAGACGTGCGGGCCAACCCCGTTTTGGAAGTGTTCGGTGGCTTGCTACGGGGACGGTGGGGGCGGTCCGGCTTTAAAGAAACTGATGCCCGCGCTACTGGAGCTCTTCAAGGGCACCGGCTCAGTGGGACGAGCCTTCGAGGCGGAAGGCTGGGAAGTTGTGAGCCTTGACCTGTTGCCCAAGTTTGAGCCCTCCATCTGCTGCAACATTCTGCAATGGGATTACCGCGCAGCCTTTCCGCCCGGACACTTCCAGTTTGTCTGGGCATCGCCCGTGTGCACCGAGTACTCCAGGGCGCTGACCACCCGGCCGCGGCGGTTGCTAGAAGCTGATGCCCTGGTCCTACGAACCATCGAAATCATCGCACACTTGGACCCTCCCATGTGGGCCATTGAGAACCCGGCCACCGGGCTGCTGAAGACCCGCCCGTTCATGGAGCGCCTGCCCTGGGTGGACTTGACCTACTGCAAGTACGGAACTCCGTACAGGAAGCAGACGCGGCTGTGGACCAACATGCGCTGGAGGCCAAGGCGAGGCCTGTGCAGGCCCGGCAGCCGCTGCGGCGCGTGGCAGGACGGCAGGCACCTCCGGGCCGCGCAGCGGGGGCCGCGGCTGATGGAGGGGCAGTACGAGAGGGTCAGCCAGTCACGCGAGCTGCTCTACAGCGTTCCTGCTGCTGTGCGAGGAGATTGCGTGCGCGGCCACGGAGGAGCTTGCGGAGCGGCTGAGCATTCCGGATTAGGCTGTTCTGGTCTAATCCGAGGGGCCTGGAAACAAGTCCATTTTTTCCGTGGTTTTGCTGGGCAGCGGACTTTTTTTAGTCCAGCACAGAGACGCCCGTGCCGGAGAGCGTCACCAGCTGGTAGGCCACCAGGTGGATGAACAGGTCCGTCATCGTGCCGTCCAGGCCCTTGAAATTGAACCGGGCAAGTTCGCCCGAGCGGGTGCTGACACCACTCAGTGGCATCTTGGGCACGCGCTCCGTCGGAAAGCCGGCAATGAAGCTGTGGCGCAGGTAGCCCGCACGGCCGATGTCAATGTTGCGCACCGTGTCGTCGTAAGTACCCGCAAGGACCGAGAGGAAATGGAAGTGCTCCGAGGCTCCCTTCATAGGATTGTGAGGGTACTGCAGGCTGCCCAGCTGCATCTGCGACTCCAGGAGGCTGTCCTCCTGCCTGGCCGCGCCGATGGGGGCCACGTCCTGCCCCGGGTTGGCCAGCACGTGGATCTTGGAGCCCGCGTCGTTGTCCCAAAAAGTCACAAACGCGCCCATGAGTTTCGTGAAGGCGCGCGCCACGGTGACGTTGTGCTCCGCCACGCCGTTCGGGACGCTTGACTGCTGCGTGTGCACCGTGGGGTAGCTGAACACCAGGGACCTTCCTGAGAGGAGCACGCGGTTGAAGGACTCCACCAGCGCAGAGTCCAGGACGACCTGGGAGGCCAGAACTCGGACGTTCTGGATCTCGAAGTCGGTGCTCAGCGTGGCCCCCGCCGGGTGCGCCCCGGCGTTCTCGGACCACAGCGCAGTCGAGGCGTCCGCAAACTCAATTTCTATCACCAGGTTCAGCTGCGGCGGCAGCATCTTCCCGCAGCGCAGGATGCCCACCATGGTGGGGCGCAGCAGCACGTCCGCGTAGCCGCCCTGGTGCACCGCGCGGGCGATGCGGGGGTCGTTGACTTCGTCGAAGCCCTCCATGGCCTTGTTGCGGTTGTACTCCCGGCCCTTCAACAAGTCGTGCACGGCCACGGTGCGGCCGTAGTAGTTGATGTCGTCGCAGACGAAGCAGGCGGGGTTGGGCGTGGCTGGGGCCAGCGGGTTGGTGCCGTCCGTGTTCCTGACGCGGAAGGCGATCTTGGTCGACTCGGGGTCGATGAAGGACGTGCCGCTGGTCAGCGGGATGCGGCAGACCCGAGAGGTTGTGGGGGAGAACGAGCTCAGCGAGCTGGGGAAGTACTGCACGTCATGCCGCGCCGTGACGTAGCTGGTGTTGCTTGTTTTCAGCGTGTAGTCCAGGCTCTGCATCAGCTCATCCTGGGCTCCGGCAGTGACTACCTCCATGCTTCTTTATATACACGCAATTTGAGTCGTACGGCGAAGGAAAAAGCTATTCCTCCAGTGCGTACATAGATGTACGGACGAGAAGAATAGCGTTTTGTGGCGCAAAACCGTGCAAAACGAGCTATTCTTACAGCGTATATTGATATACGGCCTAGAAGAATAGCATTTGTTCAGCGCAAACCCGTGCAAAAATAAACTCTCCCCAATGGTTTTTAAGCAGCCTCAATGTCTCGCGCCAGCTGGTCAAAGCTGGGTGGAGGCAGGCTCCGGCGCGACTGCCCGGAACTGGAGCTCGCCCGCGAGCTCGGCTGCGACTGGGGCAGGGTTACAGGGTTCAGGCCCCAGGAGAAGGGGCGCGGCGTGTGGTTGGACTGCGCCTGGACTCGGAAGCCAGACTGGGAGGAGGCGCGGCTGCTTGCGGGTCGGCCGGACGTGCTGCTGCCTGAGCGCAGCGTGAAGTGCTGAGGCTGAGTGGCGTCATTCATGTTGTTGGCGGACCGGACGTCCTGCACGGCCGCGTCCTCGCTGCCCTGCTGGGGCCGGAAGAGCGTGTTCTCCAGCGCCCAGCCCGTGCCGCGCGCGAGGCCGTAGGCTGCGCCGCCCGCAATGCCCACGGCCAGCCCCGCCGTTGCCGCCGCGCCAACTCCCGCCGCGCCAGCCAGCGTTCCAGCAACCTCGCCCGCGGCGGGCGCCAGGGCTGCTGCTCCTTCTGCCAGGCCCCCCAGGTACCCAAAGGCTCCGCCCACGCCCTCGGCGGCAACGGCAACCTCACCCTCCTCCGCAGCCACAGCCGCCGTCTCCTCAACGGCCTGCGCTGCGCCACGCTCCACCTCCTGCGCGCGCGGCCCCGCCTCATCCAGGAGGCGCTCCACGTCACTGGGCCGGCCTATGATCTGCGGAGGCGGCTGCGCCTGGCCCGGACGGGGCAGCACGTTCAGGCGCACGTACTCAGCTGCGTCCTGGGGCAGCTGAGAGCGGAAGGCCTGCGCGGCTGCGAGCCCCGCCGCCCCTCCGCTGCCGCCTGCGCGCCGTCTGCAGTGCTGCGCAGACGGTCCGTGATGGAGGGCGGCCCCTGCCCGTTGCTGGCCAGCGCGCCGGCCTCGGGGTCTCCCGCCAGGTCGTCCTCAACAAAGCGGGTTCCGCCGTACCCTTGGTACCTCCGCGCAAGGCGCACGTCCTCGTCCGTGGCCTCTGCGGGAGTGCGGAAGCCGTCCTCGGGAATTGCCTGCAGAGGCGTGTGCTGCAGGGGCCGGGGGTTGGGGTCCTCGCTGGACTGTACAAAATCGTCCAGGTAGAAGTGGCTTGTGATGAATGAGGTGGCTTTGCGGTCCGGCTGATCCAGGGGCAGCGGCTCATTCCGCTCAAGGTAGCCCACCACCTGCTCAAAGCGCGGGCGCTGGTTGAAGCCGTGCGCCCGGAGTGTCTTCAGTTACTGTTGCGCAACTTCGCCCACCGCCCGTTCCACGCCCCGGCGCTCGGCCCGCGCGTAGCGCAGTTGGGGTACCTGGCGGTGCACGGCCTCCGTCAGCCGGCTCACGTCGTCCAGGTGCCGCTGCCCCTCCTGCGCCTGCCTGCGCTCCCCAAGCCAATTGTTGAAGGCCCGCGCCTCCTCCAGTTCTCGGTAGCGCTTCAGCAGCAGCGGCTGCAAGTTGTAACTGGGGTACGTCCTGCGGAACCACCGGAGCATCCGCGGCTCGTTGCGGGGTTCAATGGACATCATGCTTTTATACCAGTACGCTTGCGCCTGTGGTCAGCCGGTCATAAGCGGACTGCCTCTCCAGCATGCGCAGGGCGCGCTGCTGCTCTCTTGTGAGCTGAGGCGCCTCCGGTGGTGCCTCAGCCGGTGCCTCCGCCGGTGCCTCAGCCGGCGCCTCTGCTGGTGCCGTCTCAAGTGGAGGCGGCTTTGGCTTGCGCTTTGGAGCAGCCGGCTCAGTAGGCACGTCCTGCTTCGGTTTGTTCATGCTCCCAGGGGGCCTGCCCCGCCGTTTCGGTTCCGCCGGCGCAGCGTCCTGCACAGCGTCCGGCGCAGCGTCCTGCGCCTCTTGCGCCTCCGGCGCCTCTTGTTCGGGCGGCTCCATTTATTATACGTGGTCAAGATATAACACGAACGACAAAGACGACCCGCGAAGCCGGACAACGTTGCCGTCCAGGTCGGTCAGGCGGAAGCGCATGTGCCTCAGGGTAACCGGGCCCCTGAGGGCCATGAAGTGCCCGTCGTCTGAGCCCGTCTCCACAATGGTACCCACTCCGCTCTTCAGCGTGATCTTGGAGAGGATGTCGTCGCCCAGGTTGCCCAGCACTCTGCTGGCGTTGGCCAGCTGTGCGCAGCGCAGGTAGACCTCGTTGTGCGCCATCATCCGGACGAACTCAAAGACCTGCTGCCCGCCGGAGACAAAGCTCGGGCCCAGCATGTGGTCCACGCTGAAGGGCTTGGTGGGAGAGGCGGGCGGCGCGGCGGGGTAGTCCGCCGCGTCAGGAAATTGCTGGCGCAGCTCCAGGTCGTTCAGAATGAGCCGGTTGCCGTCGTAGGCTACGCTCAGGCTGTTCGTGGTCTCGCTATAGGTGGCGGTGGCAAAGTAGGAGCTGATCCAGGCGGCCAGCCGGGCGCCCGTGTACGCGCCTTCGGGCAACAACGCCCAGTTCAGCGTGCCCAGCGCGGCGTCAACCCAGTAGAGGTAGCGGCCCCGGTCCGTGGACAAAAAGCTGTCGGCCAGGCGGATTTTGTAGACGGCGAGCCGGGCGTCGCTCTGCAGGTGCAGCGACTCTCCCAGGTCGACCTCAAAGTCACTGTCCGAGCCGGCCACCCTCTTGCGCCTGTCCACCTAGATCGTTGTCATCCTTTTCTTTAGGAAACCACCCATCCGGCGGACGACGGGCGGCTGGACGGCTGAGACGGAAGTGCAGCAGGAGATGTTCTCACACTTCGCGTTGATCAGCGTGGAGCTGGCGAACAGCTTCTGGCCCAGGAAGCTGAGCGCCGCTCCCATCGGCGTCTTTTTCAAGCGCGAAACGCTCTTCGAAGCGCTTGTAGAACATTTCGTTCTGCGGCTTCAGGTAGTACACGAAGAGGAAGCTGTAAGGTTCTCGGGTCGCCTGCTCATACAGCCGGTACAGCTGCTCCTTCGGCAGCAGGGCGCTCAGCTCCTCGATGACGGCGTCCAGCTCGTGCTGGTTGCGCAGCCTCCAGCAGCAGAGGAATTGCATGTTGACCCGCACGGCTGCGCTGATGTGCCTCAGCTTCTGCGAGCTCACCCAGGTGCTGATCTGCATGTGACGGCCTCGGATGAAGAGCGTGTCAAGGGCGCCATGCGGCTTGTGGAGTTGCGGCGTGTCAGCAAAGTCGTCGATGACTACAAGCACCTGGTACAGTTTCTTCAGTTCCAACTTCTTGGACGCTTCCGTGATCTTGCGCTGCTGCTGGATGATGCGCCGCAAGGCGGACTCATCCCACTCGTCCCAGTACGCCTGCTCACGCTCCGTGTTCACCCCCAGGTCCTGCTCGATGTACTTCTTGACGGGGATCCAGCCATCATCGATGTTGACGCTTGGGCTGAAAACGTAGATCCGCTCAAACACGCCCTTGTACTGCTCCAGGATGAGACTGATGAGCGCCACAGTTTTGCCCGACTTGCTGGTCCCAAGGAAGATGCCCGTGCATGGCACCAGGGGCACCACGGGGTCCGAGGCTTGCTTGCTGGTGTACTCAGGCGTGGGGAAAAGCTTGATCTTCCCCATTCGTCCTTTTGCGTTACGCAAGTTCCGGAATCCGGCAGCTGAAGTACCGTGGAGGCCCCTGCTGCAGCGACGTTTTTGCATTTAGACCCAAAACTTGGCCCGGGCAAAGAGAGGTTGTCATTGAACGTTCTCCCTTCACTAGAAATTGCCACGCGCGTGTTGGAACACGCGCCACCGCCCCCCCCACCAGACTTTCATTGCATGGAACAAGGCAACTTTTACACTCGCCTGAGACTTTTACACTCGCCTGACATTGAAATTGGGGCTCAAGACTAGACTTGTCAACCACCCTCGCCTGCCACAGCGCCTCAAGACTCGCCAACGCACGGGCGCCAACTGTGCTCGGCGCGTGGTTCTGACTTTAATCGTTATCTAGTCGTCATCTAGTCGTTATTCTATTTATTCTAGTCGTTATTCTAGTCGTAATTCCACGAAACCACGTAAAACACAATTATTCATGAACTGGCTCTGGCTTGAAAGGAAAATGCCTTTCTTATCTCTCAATATTTTTTTGGACTACCGACTAGGAAACGCTTGAGGCTTCCGAATTCACGAATAGAATAACGACTACAAAACGATTAGAATAACGACTAGAATAACGACTAGAATAACACTAGAATAACGACTACAAAACGATTAGAATACCGACTAGAATAACGACTAGAATTGCGACGATGCCCGACTGCAGGCAAACTGCGGCCCAGCTCCACATTCTCGCGCTGCGGACGCCCCACGAGCGGCCCGGAATCTCGCGCAAAGGCTTGAAAATCGCAGCCACACAGGCGGATACGTGGCCTATCTGCGGCTGCCCTAACCCAGCACAGCAATCCTGTTGCCGGAGGATTGACGGAGACGCAACCCAAGGCTCACATGCAGCAAATGAGGCCAAGAAAACCACCCTTCTGCTCTGAGTTGCGCTTAGAAAGCATTTAACATGCTTTTCGAGCCACAAAGCTCCGCAACAGAAACGCACTTACAAGCCAGAAACAGCACTTTAAGCCCGGGCAACTTAAACTTCCGAGACGCACAGAATGCGACTAGGACCCGTTTTGCCTGCATATTGAAGCAGGCGGAAAACCCTTGCAGAAGTGCAAGCGGAAGGGCTGTGGCCGCACCGCGCAAAAAAACCAATCAAATTTTTTGCAGAATCCGACAATGCTGAATAAGTAACCTCTGAAAGATATTGCGCTGGTGAGCCTCTCTCTTTAGAGGGGTTTTCCCAAATGGTTTATATTCTACCTGAGAAGCTTCTAGCACTCGTCCGTCCAGCATTTGACCTCGTCCTGCGAAGGATTCGAAGTCTAAAACGCTGCGTGCAGGCGTGAGGCTGCAAAATAGAGACCCCTAGATATGCTTGCAATTTGGCTCCAGGTTGCATTTCAAGCGAGCCAACCTTTGCAGGGCTAAGAAAAACAAAAAAAAAAAAAGAAAAAAAGGGGTCCAAAAAAAAGGGGTCCCCGAAAAAAAGGGAAAAGGGGTTTCCTTTGGCAAAGCTTGACATCGCTTGAAAATGCAACCTGGAGCCAAATTGCAGCGCATATCTAGGGGTCTCTATTTTGCAGCCACACGCCTGCACGCAGCGTTTTAGACTTCGAATCCTTCGCAGGACGAGTTCAAATGCTGGACGGACGAGTGCTAGAAGCCTCTCAGGTAGAATATAAGCCATTTGGAAAACCCCCTCTACAGAGAGAGGTTCGCCTGAGAACTGCTGAAAAGTCTTCTAAAGAGAGGGATACAGGGAATGCAGGGATTCCCTGCAGAAACCCTGCATTGTAATTCCCCCAGGATTTCTTGCTATACGCTTAATTTCTTCAACGCAAGTGCCAATGCAAGTGCCACTTGCGTTCACATTTCTGCCGCGCCACGCCGCTATACGCGCTTAATTTCAACATGTCGGATTACATGTCGGATGAACATGTTCTTCCTTGACACGCCAGCCCGCGGCCGCGCCTGGCCCGTCATGTGAAGCCGCGCCAAGGGAGGCGCGCTGAAAGAAATAAAAACACCCCCACCTCCCCCCCGGCGCGTTGCTGATATGTGCTATATGTGCTATATGGGGACTTACCAACACGCCAAGAAGAAGCCGCTGAAAAGAACCCCATCTCTCCCCCGCGTCCTTATGCATATGTGCTAGATATTTGGCTATATGGTTCGTACCCGCCAAGCCCGCTGAAAAAGCCCGAGCCCCCACTCTCCACCCAGCCCCCAGTCTATATGTTACTATATGTGCTATATAATCTGTACGCGGCGAAATCTGAACTTATATAAATGCTTATATAGGCCATATAGAACATATTGTACATATAGCATGGAATCCGGGGAGAGTGGATGTTCAGTGGCTTGCCTTGTGAGACCCATATAGCACATATAGCACATATAGCAAGGACCCGGGGGGGAGTGGATGTGCAGCGGGTTGCCGCGCCCTGCGTAGCCTCCCTGCCGCGCCCTGCGTAGACGCCAGCGCCGCATTTTGCATGGTTTTTGCATGGTTTTTGCATGTGGAACAGCTTGTTTTTTGCATGGTTTTGGCATGACATGGTTTTGGCATGACATGATTTTGCATGACATGATTTTGCAAGACATGATTTTGCATGACATGATTTTGCATGGCATGATTTTGCATGGTTTTTGCACGTTTTTTCGCACGGTGTTGCATGTTGCACGTCTTTTCGCATGACATGTGGCTCAACCCCGTGCCCCTCCCCCTGTTTTTTTTCCTGTCAGGCCGTCCGTTAGGTTCATCCTGGAGCTGGAGAACTCCGAGGCAGGGCGGTGCCGAGCGGGCACCAGTAAGTAGCAGTGCCGAGCGGGCACCAGTAAGTAGCAGTGCCGAGCGGGCACGTTCCGAGCAGCTCCGGCAGTGCCGTAGGCGGGCAACGTGCCGAGCAGGGTCACCCCAGTGCCGAGCGGGCACTAGTAGGAACCCCGGTGCCGTCTGGCAACCGTGATGGGGTGCACATGCCCGAGCGGGCAACTAAATAGCCGAGGCGTGCACGTGCCGAGCCTGCGGGCACCAAAGGTAAGCGCGTGCGAGCAGTCCCTGTGGCCGAGCGGGCACGTGCCGGAGGCAAGCCGTAGGAGCGGCCAGGAGGGCGCCAGCTTTTAAGCAGGGGCGGTCCACTGTGGTTTGAGTGGCTCGCCCAACGCGGCTTAGTACTGGCTCGCCCAACGGTTCGCCCAACTACGGGCTCGCCCCAGCGGCCCCTTAGTAACGGCGTCGCTGCCCAACCTCGTTTGATGGGCTCGCCCAACGGCTTAGTACTGGCTCGCCCAACTGGCTCGCCCAACCCATCACGATCTTGATGGCCGTCTTGGCGTCCACCACGGCGATGGCATCCACGACCTGGGAACTTGAACTGGGTACTGGCTGTACCAAGTTCCGGAAAGGCTTCGCAAAGCAAAATGTCGAAGTTGTCGGCTTAGACGACCGTGAAAAAAAATTTTCCAGTTGTCCTGTGGGGGACAACTGCCTTCGGCGAACAGTTGCCCGCATAGAGGCCCGCCTGCCCGGCATAGCGGGCCTGCCGATGCCCGCGCCAAGGTCGGGATTCTTCCCAGGAAAAAAATTTTTCCGAAACTGTCCGTCTAATAACACGACAGTTTCGGCTAACCTAAAACCTAGCCAGGCCCGGCATAGCCCAGCCTGCCCGGCATACCAGGAAAAAATAAAATCCAGTCCTCCCCAAAATGTCGAGGTTGTCGTGTGGGGGGAGGACTACCCTGCTCAGCGCTTTTTTTATTTCAACCCAGGCAGCGAGGCCCCCCAGCTGGCCCGGGCATAGCCCGTCCGCGCCGTGCCCGGACCATCGTAGCGCCGCGCACACCACTCACTACGGCCCTGGGGCACGTCAAATCGCTTCGTGGCCAGAATTGGCCACACGTCAATCCTGGCGTGGGCACAGGATTGCCCCCTTCAATCCTGCTGTGGTAACAGGATTGCTTCACCCATTCCTGTGCTGGCAACAGGAATGCCCCGGTGCATCCCGAGCAGCTCGGGCTTGGAACTGTTCTTCCCCGAGCGCAGGCTCGTGATGGAGTCGGCCCCGCTGTAGAGCTCCCGGGCCTCGGGCACGTCGTTGACGCTGACGACGAAGGGCAGGCAGCTCGCGAAGAGTGCGTCTCGCAGCTCCGTGTGAAAGACCAGGTCGTGGCCCCCTCGCGTACCATAGTAGTTCATGCTGCGGCCGGGGAAAATGTAAGGAGGGTCAGCGTAGATGCACTGGTGCGCCAGGCAGGGCAGAGCGCGTAGATAGGCCAGCGCGTCCTGGTTCCGCACGGTCACGTTGCAGGGTGGCTGCTGGAGGCGCCGCACGCTGCTCAGTGCCAGTAACCGCTGCTGTGCGAAGGAGCCCCACTTCCCCGAGAAGCTGTTGCGCAGCAGGACGTACGCGCAGGCGGCCCGGCGCCCGGCACGGCCTCTCAGCGCGCCCGGCAGGAGGCGCCCGGAGTAGAAGCGCCTGTCCACCCCGCGCCCCACCAGGCGCAGCAAGGAGCGCAGGAAGACCGGGTCTCGCCTCAAGTAGCAGCGGTGCAGGTTTGCGACGGGCTCGAAGGCGTCGACGCCGCGCACCTCCAAGCCAGGACGCCGGGCGGCGAGGTAGTACTCCAGCTTTCCAGAACCGAAGACGGGAGAGTGAAGCACGGCGACGTCCCCCAGCAGCCGGTCCAGGTGAGGAGCTAACCACGCTTTGCTTCCAAAGTACTTCAGCTGCATACCAGCTCTTTGGTTTATCCCTGAAAACTCTGGGAGTGCAGTGCTGTACAGCACTGCACTCCCGGACTCGCCGCCCGGATTGCGCGGAAAACACCGGCAGTGCGTCGGTACACACCGATGCACTGACGGACTCGCCGCCCGGCTTCCCGGCTTCGAATTTGGCAAGTAACGCAAAGGAACGTCCTGGGGAAGATCAAGCTGTTTCCTGTGCCAGAATACAGCAGCAAACAATCCTCGGACCCCGTGGTGCCACTGGTTCCGTGCACGGGCATTTTCCTCGGGCCATCAAAATCGGGCAAAACCGTGACTGTGATCAGCCTGATTCTGGAGCAGTATCGCGGCGTGTTTGAGAGAATCTACATCTTCAGTCCTTCGATTGGGATCGACGATGGCTGGATCCCCGTCAAGAAGTATATCGAGGAGGACTTGGGGGTGAACACCGACCGAGAGCAAGCCTACTGGGAGGACTGGGACGAGGCGGCGCTGCGGCGCATCATCCAGCAGCAGCGCAAGATCACCGAGGCGTCCAAGAAGTTGGAGATGAAGAAACTGTATCAGGTGCTGGTCATCCTGGACGACCTAGCGGACGTGCCTCAGCTCCACAGACCCAACGGCGCCCTGGACACTCTCTTCATCCGCGGTCGGCACATGCAAATATCAACGTGGGTATCGTCCCAGAAGCTGCGGCTCATCAGTGCGGCAGTGCGGGTCAACCAGCAATTCCTCTGCTGCTGGAGGCTGCGCAACCAGCACGAGCTGGACTCCGTGGTGGAGGAGCTCAGCGCCCTGCTGCCAAAGGAGCAGCTCTACCAGTTGTACGAGCAGGCGACGCGGGAACCTTACAGCTTCCTTTTCGTCTACTACCTGAAGCCGAGGAATGAAATGTTCTTCAAGCGCTTTGAAGAGCGTTTCGCATTGGAAAGAGAAGCCGATGGGAGCGGCGCTCAGCTTCCTGGGCCAGAAGCTGTACGCTAGCTCCACACTGATCAGCGCACGGTGCGAGAATATCTCCTGCTGCACCTCCGTCGCAGCCGTCCACCCGCCCATCATCCGTCGGACGGGCGGGTTCCTAAAGAAAAGGAT
Source organism: Effrenium voratum (assembly GCA_963377175.1). Lineage (NCBI taxonomy): Eukaryota > Dinophyceae > Suessiales > Symbiodiniaceae > Effrenium > Effrenium voratum. The sequence goes on along the minus strand of CAUJNA010001731.1, from coordinate 47,274 downwards.
GACGACGATCTACGTGGACAGCCGCAAGAGAGTGGCCGGCTCGGACAGCGACTTCGAGGTAGACCTGGGAGAGTCGCTGCACCTGCAGAGCGACGCCCGGCTCGCCGTCTACAAGATCCGCCTGGCCGACAGCTTTTTGTCCACGGACCGGGGCCGCTACCCGCGCACGCTGAACTGGGCGTTGTTGCCCGAGGGCGCGTACACTGGCGCACGGTTGGCCGCCTGGATCAGCTCCAACTTTGCCACCGCCACCTATAGCGAGACCACGAACAGCCTGAGCGTTGCCTACGACGTCAACAGGCTCATCCTGAACGACCTGGAGCTGCGCCAGCAATTCCCTGATGCCGCGGACTACCCTGCTGCGCCGCCCGCCTCTCCCAAGCCCTTCAGCGTGGACCACATGCTGGGCCCGAGCTTCGTCTCCGGCGGGCAGCAGGTCTTTGAGTTCGTGAAGATGATGGCGCACAACGAGGTCTACCTGCGCTGCGCCCAGCTGGCCAACGCCAGCAGAGTGCTGGGCAACCTGGGCGACGACATCCTCTCCAAGATCACGCTGAAGAGCGGCGTGGGTACCATTGGGGAGACGGGCTCGGACGACGGGCACTTCATGGCCCTCAGGGGCCCGGTTACCCTGAGGCACATGCGCTTCCGCCTGACCGACCTGGACGGCAACGTCGTCCGGCTTCGCGGGTCGTCTTTGTCCTTCGTGTTGTATCTTGACCACGTATAATAACTGGAGCCAACCGAACACGAGGCGGCGCAAGAGGCGCAAGAGGCGCAAGAGGTGCAGGACGCTGCGCCGCACGCTGCGCCGCACGCTGCGCCGGACGCTGTGCCGGCACCGGAACCGAAACGGCGGGGCAGGCCCCCTGGGAGCAAGAACAAACCGAAGCAGGACGTGCCTACTGAGCCGGCTGCCCCAAAGCGCAAGCCAAAGCCGGTTGAGACGCCGGCGGAGGCTCCGGTTGAGACGCCGGCGGAGGCACCGGCTGAGGCACCGGCTGCACCGGCTGCACCGGAGCCGCCTCAGCTCACAAGAGAGCAGCAGCGCGCCCTGCGCATGCTGGAGAGGCAGTCCGCTTATGACCGGCTGACAACAGGCGCAAGCGTACTGGTATAAAAGCATGATGTCGATTGAACCTCGCAACGAGCCGCGGATGCTCCGGTGGTTCCGCAGGACGTACCCCAGTTACAACTTGCAGCCGCTGCTGCTGAAGCGCTACCGAGAACTGGAGGAGGCGCGGGCCTTCAACACTTGGCTTGGGGAGCGCAGGCAGGCGCAGGAGGGGCAGCGGCACCTGGACGACGTGAGCCGGCTGACGGAGGCCGTGCACCGCCAGGTACCCCAGCTGCGCTACGCGCGGGCCGAGCGCCGGGGCGTGGAACGGGCGGCGGGCGAGTTGCGCAACAGTAAATGAAGGCACTTCGGGCGCACGGCTTCAACCAGCGCCCGCGCTTTGAGCAGGTGGTGGGCTACCTGGAGCGGAACGAGCCGCTGCCCCTGGACCAGCCGGACCGCAAGGCCACCTCGTTCATCACGAGCCACTTCTACCTGGACGATTTTGTGCAGTCCAGCGAGGACCCCAACCCTCGGCCCCTGCAGCACACGCCCCTGCAGGCAATTCCCGAGGAAGGCTTCCGCACTCCCGCAGAGGCCACGGACGAGGACGTGCGCCTTGCGCGGAGGTACCAAGTGTACGGCGGAACCCGCTTTGTTGAGGACGACCTGGCGGGAGACCCCGAGGCCGGCGCGCTGGCCAGCAACGGGCAGGGGCCGCCCTCCATCACGGACCGTCTGCGCGGCACTGCAGACGGCGCTCAGGCGGCAGCGGACCTCATAGGCGCAGGGGCAGCGGGACTGGCAGCCGCGCAGGCCTTCCGCTCTCAGCTGCCCCAGGACGCAGCGGAGTACGTGCGCCTGAACGCGCTGCCCCGCCCGGGCCCGGCGCAGCCGCCTCCGCAGATCATCGGCCGGCCCAGTGACGTGGAGCGCCTCCTGGACGAGGCGGGGCAGCGCGCGCAGGAGGTGGAGCGTGGCGCGGAGGCAATAGAGGAGACGGCGGCCGTGGCAGCGGAGGAGGGTGAGGTTGCCGTTGCCGCCGAGGGCGTGGGCGGGGCCTTTGGCTACTTGGGGGGCCTGGCAGAAGGAGCCGCTGCTTTGGCGCCCACCGCGGGCGAGGTTGCTGGAACGTTGGCTGGCGTGGCGGGAGTTGGCGCGGCGGCAACGGCGGGGCTGGCCGTGGGCATTGCAGGCGGCGCAGCCCTAAACGGCCGCCACGGGGGGTCCCCCCTCCGCGCGCGGCACGGCTGGGTCCTCGAGAACACGCTCTTCTTCTTCCCGGGCCGCAGCAAGGGGCAAGCGAGGACGCGGGGGCCGGTGCGGAGGACGTCCGGTCCGCCAACGGCGAATTCGACGCCACGCACCTCAGCACTTCTCGCTGCCACATGCATAGCAAGCACTTCAGGGCAGCCCAAGCCCCGCAAGCAGCCGCGCCTCCTCTCAGTCCGGCTTCCGTGTCCAGGCGCAGTCCAACACGCCGCGCCCCTTCTCTTGGGGCCTGAACCCCGTGTGGCTCTGCCCCAGTCAGAGCTCGCGGGCGAGCTCCAGTTCCGGGCAGTCACGCCGGAGCCTGCCTCCGCCCAGCTTTGACCAGCTGGCGCGAGACATTGAGGCTGCTTAAAAAAAATAAAAAAAAAAAGAAAAAAAAAACCGCTCCTCCTTCAGGGGAGAGTTTTTTTTTTCTGCACGGTTTTTCGCGTAAAAAATCGATTCTTTTGCTTCCAGGCTCGTATAATCAATAATAGACCCGAGAAGAATACTCTCTTTCACGGTTTTGCGCCACAAAAAAAAAACGCTATACTTCAGGGCCTACATTGATGTAGGGACTAGAAGAATAGTATTTCCTTCTCCGTACGGAGTCAAAATCGTGTATATAAACAAGCATGGAGGTAGTCACTGTCGGAGCCCAGGATGAGCTGAGGCAGAGCCTGGGTCTAACAAAGCGTGAAAAACTACAAACACCAGCTACGTGACGGCGCGGCTTGACGTGCAGTAACTTCTTCCCGTTTTCCCCAGCTCGCTGAGCTCCTTCTCCCCCACAATCTCTAGGGTCTGCCGCATCCCGCTCACCAGCGGCACGTCCTTCATCGACCCCGAGTCCATCAAGATCGCCTTCCGCGTCAGGAACACGGACGGCACCAACCCGCTGGCCCCGGCCACGCCCAACCCCGCCTTCTTCGTCCAGCGCGTCCAGGTCTTCGCCAACGGCCAGCGCTGCGACGACATCAACTACTACGGGCGCACCGTGGCCGTGCACGACCTGCTGTAGGGCAGAGAGTACAACCGCAACAAGGCCATGGAGGGTTTCGACGAAGTGAACGACCCGCGCATCGCCCGCGCGGTGCACCAGGGCGGCTACGCGGACGTGCTGCTGCGCCCCACCATGGTGGGCATCCTGCGCTGCGGGAAGATGCTGCCGCCGCAGCTGAACCTGGTGATAGCAATTGAGTTTGCGGACGCCACCACTGCGCTGTGGTCCGAGAACGCCGGGGCGCACCCGGCGGGGGCCACGCTGAGCACCGACTTCGAGATCCAGAACGTCCGAGTTCTGGCCTCCCAGGTCGTCCTGGACTCCGCGCTGGTGGAGTCCTTCAACCGCGTGCTCCTCGCAGGAAGGTCCCTGGTGTTCAGCTACCCCACGGTGCACACGCAGCAGTCCAGCGTCCCGAACGGCGTGGCGGAGCACAACGTCACCGTGGCGCGCGCCTTCACGAAACTCATGGGCGCGTTCGTGACCTTTTGGGACAACGACGCATCCACTTGCTGGCCAACCCGGGGCAGGACGTGGCCCCCATCGGCGCGGCCAGGCAGGAGGACAGCCTCCTGGAGTCTCAGATGCAGCTGGGCAGCCTGCAGTACCCTCACAACCCCATGAAGGGAGCCTCGGAGCACTTCCACTTCCTCCCCGTCCTCGCGGGCACCTACGACGACACGGTGCGCAACATCGACATCGGCCGCGTGGGCTACCTGCGCCACAGCTTCATTGCCGGCTTTCCCACCGAGCGCGTGCCCAAGATGCCGCTGAGTGGTGTCAGCACCCGCTCGGCGACCTTGCCCGGTTCACCTTCAAGGGCCTGGACGGCACGATGACGGACCTGTTCATTCATTTGGTGGCCTACCATCTGGTGACGCTCTCCGGCACGGGCGTTTCCGTGCTTGACTAAGGCCCGGTCTTCATCATTTTTGATGAATCGTGACACCGCTTTTGAATGCGCCCAAAAACGAGAAAAAAGGCGGGGGTGTCACGTTTCACCATTTTTGGTGAATCGTGACACCGCTTAAGTTGAGTAAAAAAAACGAGAAAAAAGGCGGGGGTGCCCCTCTTCATCATTTTTGATGAATCGTGGCACCGCCCAAAAAACATGCAAAAACATGGAAAAAAGGATTGTTCCAGGCTCGTCGGATTAGACGAAGCCTGAACGGTCTAATCCGGAATGCTCAGCCGCTCCGCAAGCTCCTCCGTGGCCGCGCGCGCAATCTCCTCGCACAGCGCAGCAGGGACGCTGTAGAGCAGCTCGCGTGATTGGCTGACCCTCTCGTACTGCCCCTCCATCAGCCGCGGCCCCCGCTGCGCGGCCCGGAGGTGCCTGCCGTCCTGCCACGCCTCGCAGCGGCTGCCGGGCTTGCACAGGCCTCGCCTCGGCCTCCAGCGCATGTTGGTCCACAGCCGCGTCTGCTTCCTGTACGGAGTTCCGTACTTACCGTATGTCACGTCCACCCAGGGCAGAGGCTCCATGAACGGCCGGGTCTTCAGCAGCCCGGTGGCCGGGTTCTCCACAATCCACATCAAGGGGTCAAAGTGCGCAATGATCTCAAGGGCGCTGAGCACCAGCGCGTCGCCCTCCAGGAGCCGCCGCGGGCGCGTCGTCAGCGCGCGGCTGTATTCCGTGCAGACCGGGCTGGCCCATACCATGTCGAAGTGCCCCGGCGGGAACGTCGTGTAGTCCCAGCTCCGGATGTCGCAGAGGATTGTCGGCTCAAATTTCGACACGATGTCCAGGGAGACGACCTCCCAGCCCGCCGCATCGAAGGCCCTGCCCACCGACTTGGTGCCGCAGAAAAGCTCCAGGAGCCTCGGCATTTTTAAAGAGCAAGATCACCGCCGCTGCGACGAAGAAAACTCGCACGTTCATCGGACCGGACTTTTTTCCTACGGATAAAAAAAGCCGAGCAATGAAGCTTGCACTCGGGCTGGACGTTCAGACCAATGCCAAGGGGGGGAAGTTCATGTCCATAGAGGACCCCCATCAGGGCGCGCTGGTGTGCAAGGCGGACGTGGAGGTGCTGTGGGAGCCCGGCAACTTCCAGGACGACGGGGCCAAGAGGGTGGGCGTGTGCTTTGCGAGCAACACCGACCTGGGGGCGTGGACGGATGGGGTGGAGCAGGCCGTCATCGACGACATGATCATCTTCCAGAAGCCCTTTCCGGGGGTCACCCGCCCGAGCTTGAGAGCCAGCTGCAGCGCGCCGTCAAGGTGAGCGCCAAGGGCAAGCACGTGAAGTGCAAGATGGACTTGGAGCGCTGCCTCTTCTGGTACTCCGCCGGCAACCGCGTGCCGCGCCCCGCGGAGTTCGCGCGCCGCAGGGGCCGCGCGCTTGTGGAGGCCCGGCACGTGTGGCTGATGGGCAGGCAGTGGGGCGTGCTCTTCGAGGTGCGCCACCTCATGCTGGAGCCCCTGGAGGCGCCGTGCTGCCCGTTCTAGGCCTCCAGCAGCTCGGAGCTCGTGGCCCGCGAGGCGCCCACGTACAGGTGGCGCAGCGTGAGGTGGCAGGACTCCAGGTCCAGGCGGACGCGGTTGTGGAGGGTGAGCCCCTGGCAGCTGGCGTAGGTAACTGCGTGGCTCGGCCGGGTGGCCCGCAGCAGCTCCTGGTTCTTCAGCCGCATGCCGTTGTCCAGCCTCACTCCGTCCGGCTCCACTTCCGCCACGGCCACAAAGACGCCCTTGGGTATCTTTCCGCCAGCCCCAATGAGGCGCAGCCCCGGCCAAACCCTCATACTCTGCGGGCTGTTTTGGGGCGCAGTTTGGCAATATTCATGTGTTACCGTTTCGTGGCACCCTTGTGTTATAGGTTTATCACACCCATTTTCCCCCAAATCTATGTGGATGACCTGGGTTTCCAGCTCTAGGAGCTTTGAGCCCTCCGGCGCCAGGGCCCGGTTCGCCGCTGCGTTCACGGCCATGCGCTTGCTGTGGCTGATGACCAGCGTGGTGTCCGGCCACCCGGGCTTGGAGGGTAAGAGCTCCCTCAGCCTCGCCTTGGCCTGCTCCAGCGTGGGGCACGCCTCCTCGCCGACCCGCAGCCACTTCACGAAGTTGAAGATGCCGGGGTCGGAGCGCATGTTCTCCGTGAGCTCGTGCCTGTGCCCGCCGGCCAGGTCGCGGATCAGCTGGCTGCGCTCCAACGGCGCGCTGATGGGCCGCCCGGCCCAGGTCCAGCACGGCCGGCAACTGCCGGAAGTCTCCCAGCAGCAGGAACTTCACGTCGTTCAGCCCCACGCAGGCCAGGTCCGCCCAGAGCGCCATGTCCAGCTGCGTGATCTCCTCCACCACCAGCCAGTCCAGCTTTTGCGCGCTGCCCCCACGCACGTACCTGCGCACCCAGTGGTCGGCCGTCTGCGCCCCCAGGCCCAGGTTCTGCGCGGAGCAGTGCGTCTTTGAGACGAGGTGCACCGCCTCGCCCTGCTCTCGCAGCCTCGCAACAATGGTGCGGGCCAGGCGTCTTTCCGGTGCCCGGCAGGCCCGTGAGCAGCAGGGAGTTGCCCGCCAGGCAGTGGTTCACGGGGTCGTCCACTCCGTTCCACCTCCGCTGTTTGGGGCGCTCCGCCTCCATGCGCGGCGCCCTGCCGCCCAGCAAAGGCTTCGTCTCTTCCACGCGGTAGACTGGCGTGCCGTCCGGGTGGCGCAGCGCCTCCAGCGCCCGCAGCCGCTCCGCGAAGCGCTTCGGAAGCCGCTGCGTCAGCAGGCAGTCCGTCTTCACCTGCGCCAGGTACCGCGGCGGCGCGTCCAGGATGCGCCGGGCCTTGGCCACCATGCAGTGCTCGAAGCCCAGGACCGCGTCGTGGATGGGGCGGTAGGTGCCGTTGCTCAGCAGCCTCCGCGCGTAGACGACGTCCCACACCATGCCCCCCTCGTAGGCGAAGGCCTGAGAGAAGTCCGCGCCCGCGCCGTCCAGCTCGCTGCTGCTGCTGCGCACGCTGTAGACCACCTCCGTGCTGCGCGCCCACAGGCCTATCATCGCGTTCACGCTGAGCTTGGCCATGTGCTCCTCGCCTTCGGGCCACGCGGCGTCCATGCGCTCCAGCGCGCGCCGCAGCGTCGCCGCGTCCACGTGGCTCCGCGCGGAGATGCCCAACACGATGTGGTCCCAGCGGCAGACGCCCAGGTCCAGCATCGCGGCCAGCGAAACCTTCGGGTAACAGCCGGGCCCCACGTACGGCAACAGGTTCAGGCAGGACTGCCTCGCGTCGCAGCAGCCCTCCACAAAGCCCAGGTCCGGCAGCACGCCGTCCACGGGCTCAACGCCGTCCGCCGGGCACAGGATGGGCCGGGGGAAGGGGGCGTTGGCCAGCCCGTTGCGCCTGCAGCGCACCACGTCCACGCCGACGTACAGCGCGTCCTTTGCGCACGTCTGCGCCTCAAAAACCAGAGGAGGCAGCTTGGCGCTCCGGGCGTACTCCATGACGCCGGGGGCCACGCGGCTCTCCAAACTCGTGGGCTGCGCGCTCTCCCTCAGCGTCTTCTCGCTGTGGCAGTCGCCGCACAGCGCCTGCAAAGTTTGCGTGCTGCCCGCAAAGGCCTGCCTCACCGGCACCACGTGGTCCAGCTCGCAGGTGCCGGTCGTCAGCCCGCATCCACACAGCGCGCACTTGCCGCCCTGCGCGGCCAAGGTCTGCTGCCTCTCCGCCGCGCCGGGCACCTCCCGTTTCGCCTTGAGCAGCTTCATAAAAATCTCGTGCGCCAAGCCGGCCAGGCGCTGGCCCCGGTACTCCTGGTTGAGCGCCTCGCACCACCTCCGCAGCACCTCGTGCTCCTCCGGCAGCTCTCAGATCCTGGTGCCCCGCCTCAGCCTCAGCCCGCAGTACTGCGCCGGGCTGCTGATGGCCACCTTGGGGCTCTCGCCGGCGGCCATGAGCTGGCGCCGCGCCTCCCGCAGGTCCTCGCACCAGAACAGGCCCGGCTGCACGTCCGCGGCGTCGATGCGCCTCCACTCTTGGATGGGCGGCAGGGTCTGCCTCGCCTCGCCCCGGTACAGCACGCGCGCCGCCTGCCTCTCCAGCACCCTCTTCACGGCCCTGTACATGTAGCAGTGCCCGTCGAAGGCCAAAAAACAAACGGTGCGGTGCTCCTTCAGCGCCGGGTCGTAGCTGTCCACGAGGTCGCCCTGCGAGCTCAGCACGCGCATCGGCGCGTTGCGCCACACGCAGAACTCTCGCACCTCCTCTGCGGAGATGCCGAGGCGCCTCCAGTCGTGGCGCAGCATGGCGTCGAAGTCGGCGCACACCTCCTCCACGCTCAGCTGCAGCAGCTCGGCCAGCTGCCGGGGCACGCAGAGCGGCTTGTCCTCGAAGGCGCTCTGCAGCACGTCCTCCTCGCAGGGCAGCTGGAAGCTCACGCTCCTCAGGCCCCTCATGCGCTGGCGCAGGAGCGTCTCCACCTCGGTCCTGGAGTTCCTGTAGTGCGTGCTCTGGGTGCTGACCACCCAGTGCCCCTCGGGGTCGAGGAAGTAGGTCTCGTCCGAGAGCTGCAGGATGGGGCCGCCGGGTCGCCGAGCGAGGCCTCCACTTGTTGCCTGACCCGCTGCGCCACCTGCTCCTCCGTGAGGTGCGCCGGGTGCCTCGTGGCCCCGCCCAGCTCGTTCACCGGAAGCCAGTCCCTGCGCTCGTAGTTCCGCCCGCTGCGCCGCCTGCCCCGGATGATCACCGGCACGTGGACCAGGTACTCGTAGTACTTGTCGCGGAAGAAGCCCTTGCCCAGCTTGGTCAGCCGGTGCTCTCCGCCCTGCAGGGAGCGCACGAGCTTCTTCTGCCCGTTGCGCAGCAGGATGTAGTCGTTGGGCCCCTCGCGGATGAGGGGCTGGTTGTAGTCGAAGTCCTTGCTGGGGGGCCGCAGGCCCAGGTGGGAGTAGTAGTGCTGGCCCGCCCGGGTCAGCTGCCCGTCCGCGCGCGAGAGCAGCGCGTAGGCCCCCGGGCCGCGCCGCAGGTTCAGCACGACGGCACCATCCGGCCCCGTGCGAGCCCGGGCGCCGCCGTCCGCGGCCTCCGTGATCTGCTGTCGTTGTCTCGCCCAACTTGCCATTCTTTTTTTACGGGGCCAGTTTTTTTTGGTCTCCCCGGCCATACGTGTGTTCGTCGCCGTCGGTTTTTGTTTCGGGGGACGGGGCGAGTCAGCTTTGGTGGTGTCGTCGCCGTCGTCTGTTTTTGTTTTGGGGGGACGGAGGGAGCGAGTTGGTGTCGTCGCCGTCGTCGTCTGTTTTTGTTTTGGGGGGACGGGGGCGAGTCAGCTTTGGTGGTGGTGTCGTCGCCGTCTGTCCACAACTAAAACCTGGGCTTGCGACTTCGTCCAGTTTTGGGCGGGCAAGCGTGGAACCTTTGGTGTCGCGGTGGCCGCCGTCCTGTTTTTGGTTTGATCAGGGGAACCGGAGGGGGCAGCTTTGAGGTGGTGTCCGGTCGGGCCCTTGCGTTTTGTTGTTCGGGGGGACGGAAAGGGAGCGAGTGGGCTTTGGGGCGGTGGGTGGTGTCGTCGCCGTCGTCGTCCTCGTCGTCCTCGTCTGTTTTTGTTTCGGGGGACGGTGGCGAGGAGTTGGGTGTGTTCGTCGCCGTCTGTTTTTGTTTTGGGGGACGGGGGCGAGTCAGCTTTGGTGGTGGTGTCGTCGTCGGTTTTTGTTTTGGGGGGGCGGAGGGGGCGAGTCAGCTTTGGTGGTGGTGTCGTCGCCGTCTGTTTTTGTTTTGGGGGACGGTGGCGATGTGGAGTTGGTGTCGCCGTCCTCGTCGTTTTTTGTTTTGGGCGGGCAGGGGAGCGAGTCAGCTTTGGTGGTGGTGTCGTCGCCGTCTGTTTTTGTTTTGGGCGGGCAGGGGAGCGAGTCAGCTTTGGTGGTGGTGTCGTCGCCGTCTGTTTTTGTTGTGGGCGGGCAGGGGAGCGAGTCAGCTTTGGTGGTGGTGTCGTCGCCGTCTGTTTTTGTTTTGGGCGGGCAGGGGAGCGAGTCAGCTTTGGTGGTGGTGTCGTCGCCGTCTGTTTTTGTTTTGGGCGGGCAGGGGAGCGAGTCAGCTTTGGTGTCGCCGTCGCCGTCGGTTTTTGTTTCGGGGGGGCGGGGGGAGCAGCTTTGGTGTCGCCGTCGCCGCCGTCTGTTTTTGTTTTGGGGGACGGAGGGAGCAGCTTTGGTGGTGGTGTCGTCGCCGTCGTCCTCGTCGTCTGTTTTTGTTTTGGGGGATGGAGGGGGCGAGTCAGCTTTGGTGTCGTCCTCGTCGTCTGTTTTTGTTTTGGGGGACGGAGGGAGCGAGTCAGCTTTGGTGTCGCCGTCGCCGCCGTCGTCCTCGTCGTCCTCGTCTGTTTTTGTTTGGGGGGACGGAGGGGGCAGCTTTGGTGGTGGTGTCGTCGTCGTCGGTTTTTGTTTCGGGGGACGGAGGGGGCGAGTCAGCTTTGGCGGTGGTGTCGTCGCCGTCGTCGTACTCGTCTGTTTTTGTTTCGGGGGACGGTGGCGAGGAGTTGGGTGTGTTCGTCGCCGTCGTCTGTTTTTGTTTTGGGCGGGCAGGGGAGCGAGTCAGCTTTGGTGGTGGTGTCGTCGCCGTCTGTTTTTGTTTTGGGCGGGCGGGGGAGCGAGTCAGCTTTGGTGGTGGTGTCGTCGTCGGTTTTTGTTTTGGGCGGGCGGGGGAGCGAGTCAGCTTTGGTGTCGCCGTCGCCGCCGTCGTCCTCGTCGTCCTCGTCTGTTTTTGTTTTGGGCGGGCAGGGGAGCGAGTCAGCTTTGGTGGTGGTGTCGTCGCCGTCTGTTTTTGTTTCGGGGGGACGGTGGTGAGTGGGTGGTGGTGTCGCTGTCGCCGTCGTCCTCGTCGTCCTCGTCTGTTTTTGTTTTGGGCGGGCAGGGGAGCGAGTCAGCTTTGGTGGTGGTGTCGTCGTCGTCTGTTTTTGTTTCGGGGGACGGTGGCGAGGAGTTGGGTGTGTTCGTCGTCGCCGTCTGTTTTGGGCGGGCCGGGGAGCGAGTCAGCTTTGGTGGTGGTGTCGTCGCCGTCGTCCTCGTCGTCCTCGTCTGTTTTTGTTCTGGGCGGGCGGGGGAGCGAGTCAGCTTTGGTGGTGGTGTCGTCGTCGTCTGTTTTTGTTTTGAGGTGAGCAGGAGGGCCAGTCAGCTTCCGGGGCTGTGAAGGGGGAAGGGGGGCCAGTCAGCTTTGGTGGTGGTGTTGTTGTCGGTTTTTGTTTTGGGGGGCGCAGGGGGCCAGTCAGCTTCCGGGCTGTGAAGGGGGAAGGGGGGCCAGTCAGCTTTGGTGGTGGTGTTGTTGTCGGTTTTTGTTTTGGGGGGCGCAGGGGGCCAGTCAGCTTCCGGGCTGTGAAGGGGAAGGGGGGCCAGTCAGCTTTGGAGTTGTCTTGTTCTGCGGGGAATGGAGGCGAGTCAGCTTCCGGGGGCTGTGAAGGGGGGATGATGTGAGTCAGCTTTGGTGGTGGTGTTGTTGTCGGTTTTTGTTTTGGGGGGCGCTGGGGGCCAGTCAGCTTCCGGGCTGTGAAGGGGAACTTGGTACAGCCAGTACCCAGTTCAAGTTCCCAGGTCGTGGATGCCGCCCCATCGCCGTGGTGGGCACGCTCCTGGTCAGAGCACGCTTCTTTGCACAGCACGCTGCTTTGTAGAGCACGCTCCTCTGCAGAGCACGCTTCTTTGCACGCTTCTTTGCAGAGCACGCTTCTTTGCAGAGCACACTTCTTTGCAGAGCACGCTCCTCTGCAGACATGCTTCCGGGCTGTGAAGGGGGACGGGGGGCGAGACAGCTTCCGGGGTGCGTTCAAACGGGTTATGCCCTCAGCGCGTTCTCGCGGCGGGCGGGCTGGTGCCTGTAGGGTTTAAACACAGCTGGCTTTCAACACGTCACTATTTGCTCGCGAAGCTCTGCGATGGCGACTCTCTCCGAGTGCGAGGCGCACGAGCGCCTGCTCGCCGCCGTGAGCGCGGCTGACGCACTGCCGAGAGGCACCGCCTTTGAGAAGGTGAAGGGGGCCAGGGATCGGCTCCGGGGGAAACTCTCCTCCGCGCAGCGCACGAACGGAGACGAGCTGGTGAAAAGCGCAAAGGCCTGCGCGCACCGGCTCAACCAACGCCTGAGCCGGATGAGGAAGCACGGCATGGATGCGCCCGAGCCCGCTGCGCCCGAGCCCGCTGCGCCCGCTCCCGAGCCCGCTGCGCCCGAGCCCGCTGCGCCCGAGCCCGCTCCTGTTGAGGCGCCCATGAAAACTGAGCCCGCTCCGGCTGAGGCGCCCATCAAAAGTGAGCGCGCTCCTGCAGAGGCGCCCATCGCCACGACTCCTGCCATGAGCAGCGCGCCTCTTTGCGCCATCGAGAGTCTCTGGTGCACGCTGATCACAGAGAGAACGCCGGGCCATGTCGAGATGTGCAGATTATTTCGACGCTTGGGCAGCACCATAAGCAGTGCTGACCTACATGTTGAGGATCTCCGGGTCATCCGGCGGAAACAGTGGAAGTTTCGCAAATTCATGCGCTCCTATTATTATGACAAAAAAATGTTCGGCCCTTGCCTTGTCAGCGCCTCGGTGAGCACAGGCATATTTTGCCTCAATAATCTGTTCGCCGAAGTGCAAGCGAGGAAGTACACCTCGCTTGCCCGCGGCAAGAAGCGCAAGGCAGACAAGCTGTAGCTTTTCAGGCGAACATGATTGGTTCGCCCAACCCGTTTCCGACCCCAAACCCAAGGAAAGCAGCCCCCCCTCCCAGTGGAGGTTCAGCGGCTTGCCTTGTGACATATAGCAAGGGGGCGGAACGCAGGGAAATTTGTGCGGTTTTGCGCCAAAAAGGAGCTGAGCAGGCTCCGGGAATTTCCCAGCCTGCGCACGCTCGATCAGGCAAACTTGAGTGTGATCAAAGTTATTTTCAAACTAGTCGAGGGTCCTGGGCCTCGGAGGCCCCAGGAAGTCGTCCAGCTGCCTCGCAGCCGCCGGCCTGCGTCTCGTCAGCCGGCCCGCCGCGTTGCCGCTGCCCGGCGCCGGCAGCGCCAGCGTCAGCAGGGTCTCCCGCCCCTCCGTGCTGCGGACGGTCATGGAGTCCACGGCCCCCAGCTGCTGCACGTCGCCGTACTGAGGGTTGAAGCTCCTCGCCGCGTTCGTCGGCGCTCGGAAGGCGCCCGCGTCCTCCACCGCCTTCACGCGCCGCTCGGTGAGGTCCTTGTTGTGCTGGAACTTGTCGGCGTTGTCCTGGAGGACCCTGAACTCCGTGGCCGGCTGCTTCTCCACGTCCTCGGCGCGCCGTGCACCGTCTCGTGGGGCCGCGCGTTGTAGGCCGAAGCGGTCTGCTGAAAGTGGTCGCTCCACTGCCCGCCCTTGCGCGCCACCCTCGTGGCCAGGTCCTTCTTCAGCGTCTGGATGCCCCGGTCCACCACGGCGATAGCGTTGCGGTCCTCGGGCCGCTTTGTGCGGTGCACGGCATTTTCGGGCAGCTCCCTGTCCAGCGTGGCGAACTCGTTGCCCAGGTCTGTCGTGACCACAAAGTTCTTGTCGTCCCCCGTCAGCTCCCGCGCGGCGCGCTTGGTGGCGCGGCCCACCGTCTCGGCGTTCTTGTTCTTCACCACCAGGCCGTACTTCGTCTTCCCCCGCGTGTTCTGGCTGAAGTCGATGAGGTCGGCCTGCAGCCGGTCGTTCGGCCCCTCGGCGGCCGACTTGCCCAGCGCGCGCGGCCGGGGCGCCTGCACCTGCCGGCCCACGTCGGCCTTCAGCGCCGCGAAGGCCATGGCCTGCGTCACGTCGAGGTCGCGCTGCCTCGCGAGTCGGTACAGCTTCCGCGGGTCCCTCACGTTGAAGTCGTCGGCCAGGTCCCTCAGCGCCTCCAGTTATAACCCAAAAAGGAGCTTGAGCAAGGTTCCGCGGATGCGAGGAGGCCTGCTCACACTTACTTGTTGCCCCAAAAAGGAGCTTGAGCAAGGTTCCCTGGACGCAGGGAGGCCTGCGCAGCTACTTGTTCTTCGGCCCCCGCTGCGCCTGCCAGGCTTCCACCGCGTCCAGCCGGGCCTGGAAGCCCTTGCACACCCCCCAGAGCACGCTGGTGAGGTGAGAGTAGTCGAGGGTGACCATCTCCGTGCCGTCGCTCCACCGCGTGGTCCCCGTCAAGTTCTTCCACTTCGTTCCTGCGAAGTCGTCCGAGGCGAAGCCCAGCCTCAGGTCCCCGTTCATGTCCGGGCGCTTGTACTGCTTGGCCTCCACGGAGTCGAACAGCTGCAGCAGCTCCGCCACGTCGGCCTCGGCAATCTCCGTCTTCACCCGGCTGTCGGACAAGTCCGTGAAGCTCGTGTTGCAGACCACGTTGCCCGTGTTGCCCGCGATCACCAGGCAGCCGGGGTTCCTCTGGTTCGTGGTCAAGGACAGCTGCGTGGAGAGGCTCTTCGTCTGCACCAGCGCCTCGTCGTTGATCATGATGAGCTCGCACTGGTGCGTCCCACCGTCCCGCTCCAGGAAGACCCTGGCGCTCTGGTTGCCGCCGCAGCTCCGGCCGCTGTCGGGGGCCGCGCGGTTGTTGACACTTGCAGCTGTGGGCTCCAGGCCCCCCAGGGTTGCTTCGGCGAAGAAGAGATCGCCGAGAAGTCGGAGTGTAGGTCACGGTGAGCGTGTGGACGCGAAGAGCTGCGGCGCGGAGACCGTGCCCGAGTCTCGTCAGGCGTCCGCCGCAGACCACGCCTGACGCTGGCCCGTCGACCACTCCGGCCGCTCGTGGCCGCTCACTAAGCGGGTGCAGTCCAGGCTCTCACAGTCCAGCGGGCCCGCGGACGCCGCCCCGGTGATCGTCAGCGTGGCGCCCGTGAGCGCGCCGGTGGCTGCGAAGCTCGCGGCGGTTGCTGCGCCCGAGGCCGTCAGCGTGCCCGTGGACACGTCGCCCACCGTGGTGAAGTTCCCGGCGTTGGCCGTGTTGTTGATGGTCAACGTGCTGCCCGTGATTCCGGTGGCGGAGCTCAGCAGGCCCACGCTGGCCGCGCCGCTGATGCTCAGCGAGCTGCCCGACACGGCGCCTGTGGACGACAGCGTGGCTCCGGCGACGGTGCCGGTGGCCGTGAGCGCAGCGCAGGAAATGGCGCCCGAGGCGTCCACGCCCGTGGTGAACACGTCGGTGCAGTTCACGTCGTTGCACAGCAGCTGGTCGCAGCCCACGTGGCCCTGCGCGGTGAGCCCGTCCAGCGTGGCCGAGCCCGTGAGGGCCAGCGAGTCCGCCAGCAGGTCCGTCACGGAGACCGACTCTCCCTCGAAGGCTGAGGCCCTGATCTGCATGCTGTACAGGACCAGCGTGCCCGCCGACTGCTGCACCAGCCCGGGGATCGAGCCTCCGAAGGCTCCGAAGTGCAGCTTCGCGATTCCACCCGGCGGCACCGAGAAGTCCAGGCGCGCCGTGCTCCAGACGCCCTGCGAGGGCGTGCCGAGGAAGGTGCCGGTGACGCCCACGTAGTCGTTGTCGGCCGCGCTGACGTACATCACCAAGTTGGAGGCCGTGCCCAGCCTGTACCGGCAGCCGAAGGAGTAGCGTCTCCCCGGCGTCAGCGTGTATGTGCGCACGATGTTCCAGGCGAAGGCGCTCAGGGTCATGGCGTAGCCCTCCAGCTGGAAGCCTCCCACCGTGAAGCTGGCCGAGGCCACGGAGCTCTGGCTGTTGGAGCGCACCAGGAAATTTCCTAGCGTGGTGAGTGTGGGTTCCAGCAGCACCTCGCCCAGGGTTGCCAGCGTGACGTCGTCCGCCCCTCCGTCGAGGAACTCGTGCTTCAGCAGCAGCGCCGAGGCCGCCGTGTCCTCCTCCGCCTCCGCCGCGTTGCCGGTCTCCAGGGTTGCGTCCAGGATCTGGAGGCCGTAAACGTCCACCGTTCCAGCAGACTGGTTGGGCAGGCCCGGCGCCTGGAAGTGCGCCCCGAAGTGCAGCTTCGCCACCCCGTTCGGAGGCACTGTGAAGTACATCTTGGCCGGTGCCCAAAGGCGCCCTGGTCGCCCACTAAGCGCCGTGACAAACGGTCGTAATGACGTTGGTCTGCCTCTGACACGTACACCACGAAGTTGGAGGCCGTGCCGAGCCGGTAGCGGCAGGCGAAGAGCAGCTCTCTGCCGTGCGTCAAGTTGTAGGTGCGCACGATGTTCCACGGGTTCGCCGCCAGGGTCAGGGTGTAGCCGTCCACGCTCACTCCCGCGGTGTGCGTGGCCAGGACCACGCTGCAGCCGCTGCTGGGGCGAACCGTCCAGTTGGACAGCGAGACGTCCGTGGGGCCCAGGATCTGCTCTCCTATGGCGGCCACCACCTCGTCGGCCCCTCCGTCGTCCGGAAAGCGCACGGCTATTTGCAGCGCCGAGGCCGCCTCCGCGACTCCGAGCTTGTTGGTCAACAAACCGTCCACTTGTGCGATGGTGTAGTAGCTGAGCAGGGCGGCGGCGATGCTTGAGGCCGTTGCCGTGTCCTGGTCGGCGGCCGAGCGGTACGCCACCAGCGCGGAGGTGATTTGGTTGGTTGTGAAAACATCCTGGTCCGGGCCCGTCCGGTAGGCCAGCAGCGCGCCTGCGATGGCGGCCTGCGTCTGCGAGTCCTGCGCGCTTGCCGTGCGGTAGTCTCCCAACAGCGCGTCCACTTGCGCCGAGGTGTAGTAGCCCAGCAGCGCTGCTGTGATGGCGCTGGTCGTCTCAGCGTCCTGCGCTGCCCCGCGCGTCTACCTGAGCCGAGGTGTAGTAGGCCAGCAGGGCTGCTGTTATGGCGGCGTCAGTGCCCGCCGTGGAGTAGCAGTCTGCCGTGATGCTCAGCGTGTCGTCGCCGTTGGCAAGCGCAGCAGAGAGAGGAGCCACGAAATGCAGGTTGCGAACGACGTTGCTTCCGCGAAGGAGCTCCCAAGTTGAGAAGCCCGCCCAGGCCGGCGCGTTAACAACTCCGCCGCCGGAAAGCTGCAGGGCGGCGAGCTCCGCGAGGATTGCGTCGAGGGCGCTCTGGAGCGCGGTCTCGCTGGCGGAGAGCGCGGCGTTCGTGGCGTACGAGGCCAGCAGCGCCGCGTCGGCCTTGGAGGCCTGAGCGCCGTGATGCTGGCGTCCCGGCTAGCAAGCTGCGCTGCGACGAAGGCCTCGGTGGCGAGGCCCAGCAGCGCATTTGCTATCTTAGTGTCTACCTCCAGTGGAAGTCCGTCCACCGTGGAGAGCTGGGCGGCCAGCGCGCTGGCGTCCGCCTTGCCGGCGAGGGCGGCGTCCAGGGCTGCCGTGGTGACGGCGCCCAGGAGAGCGGTCGAGATCTTTGAGTCCACCTCGGAGGAAGTGTCCACGGCCGAGAGCAGGGCGTACGCGGTCATGGCGCTGGCGTCCGCCTTGGAGGCCTGCAGCCCCGAGATGGTGGCGTCTCTGCTCGCGAGCTCGGAGGCCAGCGCCGCGGCGGTGACGACGCCCAGGAGAGCGTTGGCCACCTTCGTATCCACCTCCAGCGGCGTGATCCTCGCCGATATGTCTAGGGAGTGCTGGTCCACCACCGTCTTGAGACCGTAGTTGGCGGCCACCGTGGCCAGCGTGGCGTTGTTGGCCGAGGCGATGGAACCGTTCATGGCCGCCGTGTTGCTGTAGTTGGACAGCTTCAGGTCCACGCCGTCCGGGGTGCTCTTGGTGGCAACCACGCCCTCCAGCACGTCGAAGGCCGACTGGTCTGCCTGGTTGGAGAGGCCCGTGGTCAGCGAGCTCTGCAGCGCGGCGATGCTGCTTCCGTGCGCGGCCACCTGCCCGTCCGTGGTGGCCAGGGCCGCAGCCGTGGCCAGGGGCGCAATCGCCGGCGCCAGCGCGCTGCTGTCCAGCTTTGAGGCCAGCTCCGCGGTGACTCTGTCGTCCAGGGACTGGATGGCCGCCGCGTTGTTGCCGGACGCCGCAGTGTTTACCGCCAGGTCCGTTACTTGAGCATAGGGCGTGAGAGCGAGGGCCAGCTGTCCTGCTGTGACGTGCGTGCCGTCAGTCACCTCTCCGTTGTCCAGGACCTCTGGGATGTTGCCCGTGACAGGTCCTTCAAACATGTTGTCTTAGGAGTAGGTCTATAACGCAGGGGTGTTGTACTTTCGCAGCGCTCCCTCACAGGCGTCGCCGCTTGGTGGTATGTTTGACATACCAACCCCTCTTCGGCACAAGTTTCCGCACGTGTCACAGGGCCCGCACCAGGCCCGCACGTTGGCGTTTGTAACGGGGCATGTGTATGTTTTTTTCGTACCCTTCGAAGACTTTTCAGCAGTTTCTCAAACAGTGAGAATCTGCAAATTCTCAGGCGAACGCCAGCGCAACACCCGACCTGCGAATTTGAAAGAGCTCACCGTTTGAGCTCCTTCAGCAATTTGACCGATTTCGCCGGTCAAAAGCGAGACCTGCGCACGATGGAGCCAGTGGCCGGCAAAACCGGACACTGCTTCGTAGTTGGTGAGAAGCTGCGTGCCTCCATGCCGGGCAGGCGCGACTCTGCCGGGCAGGTTCGCCGAAGGCAGTTGTCCCCCCACAGGACAACTGGACTTTTTTTTTCACGGTTGTCGTCTAAGCCGACAACCTCGACATTTTTTTTGCTGGGAAGAATCTCGACCTTGGCGTGGGCTCGGCAGGAGGCGTCTATGCCGGGCAGGCGCGGCCGGGGTGGAGGCTTCAATGCCGGGCAGGTTCGCCGAAACTGTCGTGTTAGACGACAGTTTCTGATTTTTTTTCCTGGGAAGAATCCCGACCTTGGCGCGGGTTCGGCAGGGCTCCGATGCCGGGCAGGCTCGGCTGTGAACACGTAGTGCCTCGGAACTTTGCCCGCACCAGGGAATTTGAAGTGAAGGATATTTTCCTTCACTTCCTGGTATACTTCCAGTACGACACGAACGTCTTGCGCACTCGCGGACTTGCCGCTGAAACCGTACTTGGGCGAGCCAGTTGGGCGAGCCAGTACTAAGGGGCAGGCGCGCACCTCGCTCTCGCGTCCTCGCTGTCCTGGAAAGCGGTAGGATTTAATGTGTCGCTCTGACACATTAAAATTCTCGTAATTCTTCATCGCTGCCCATCTGTGCCCAGCGCAGGATTCAGGGGCAATCCTGTGCCCAACACAGGATTGAGTGAGCAATCCTGTGCCCAACACAGGATTGAGTGAGCAATCCTGTGCCCAACACAGGATTGAGTGAGCAATCCTGTGGTCACGACAGGATTGACGGCAGGCCCGCACCAGGGAGGTGCGGCCGGGAATTGGCAGTGGAGGATTTTGTCCTCCACTGTATCGAACTCTTGAATGACGACACGAACGTCTTGCGCACTCGGACTTGCCGCTGAACCCGTTGGGCGAGCCAGTTGGGCGAGCCAGTACTAAGGGGTTGGGCGAGCCAGTACTAAGGGGCCAACCTGCATCAGGGAATTTGAATTGAAAGATATTAACTTTCAATTTGGTATACTTCCAGTACGACACGAACGTCTTGCGCACTCGGACTTGCCGCTGAACCCGTTGGGCGAGCCAGTTGGGCGTGCCAGTACTAAGCCGTTGGGCGAGCCAGTACTAAGCCGTTGGGCGAGCCAGTACTAAGCCGTTGGGCGAGCCGCTCAACCCCTACGGTGCCAGCTCGGCACGTGCCCGCTCGGCACTGTGCCTGCTCGGCGCGCTTACCTAGGTGCCCGCTCGGCACGTGCCCGCTCGGCACATCTACTTACTAGTGCCAGCTCGGCACTGTGCCTACCTACAAGTGCCCGCTCGGCACATCTACTTACAAGTGCCAGCTCGGCACGTCTAGTGCCAGCTCGGCACATTTAGTTACTAGTGCCCGATCGGCACTGTGCCTGCTCGGCACGTGCCCGCTCGGCACAATTAGTTACTAGTGCCCGCTCGGCACGTGCCCGCTCGGCACATTTAGTTACTAGTGCCCGCTCGGCACTGTTATAGGTGCCCGCTCGGCACCGCCCTGCCTCGGAGTTCTCCAGCTCCAGGATGAACCTACGTACGGCAGCCTGACAGGAAAAAAACAGGGGAGGGGCACGGGGTTGAGCCACATGTCATGCGAAAACCGTGCAAAACCGTGCAAGCTGTTCATGTCATGCAAAAAACCGTGCAAGCTGTTCGTGTCATGCAAAAAAACGCGCAAGCTGTTCCACATGCAAAAACCGCGCAAAACCGTGCAAGCTGTTCGTGTCATGCAAAAACAGCGCAAAACCGTGCAAGCTGTTCGTGTCATGCAAAAAAACGCGCAAGCTGTTCCACATGCAAAAACCGTGCAAAACCGTGCAAGCTGTTCGTGTCATGCAAAAAAACGCGCAAGCTGTTCCACATGCAAAAACCATGCAAAAACCATGCAAAAACCGTGCAAGCTGTTCGTGTCATGCCAAAAAACGCGCAAGCTGTTCCACAAGCAAAAACCATGCAAAAACCATGCAAAATGCGGCGCGAACGGAGTGCCAACCCGCTCACTCTCCGCCGGGTCCATGCTATACGTGCTATATGTGGTATATCTCACAAGGCAAGCCACTGAACATCCACTCCCCCCCGGGTCCATGCTATATGTGCTATATGTGCTATATGGGTCTCACAAGGCAAGCCACTGAACATCCACTCTCCCCGGATTCCATGCTATATGTACTATATGTGCTATATGGCCTATATAGCATATATAGTACAGATTTCGCGCGTACAGAGTATATAGTACATATAGTACATATAGCAAGGAGCTGGGGGAGAGTGGAGGTTCAGCGGGTTGGCGTCCATATAGCACATATAGCAAGGAGCTGGGGGAGAGTGGAGGTTCAGCGGGTTGGCGCGGCTTCAATGCCGGGCAGGCGCGGCCAGCTTCTGTGCCAGGCAAGTGGCGTGAACACAAGTGGCACTTGTGTTGAACCTCTCTCTGTAGAGGGCGTTTTCCAAATGGCTTATATTCTACCTGAGAGGCTTCTGACACTCGTCCGTCCAGCATTTGACCTCGTCCTGCGAAGGATTCGAAGTCTAAAACGCTGCGTGCAGGCGTGTGGCTGCAAAATAGAGACCCCTAGATATGCGCTGCAATTTGGCTCCAGGTTGCATTTCAAGCGATGTCAAGCTTTGCCAAAGGAAACCCCTTTTCCCTTTTTTTTGGGGACCCCTTTTTTTTGGACCCCTTTTTTTGATTTTTTTTGTTTTTCCTTAGCCCTGCAAAGGTTGGCTCGCTTGAAATGCAACCTGGAGCCAAATTGCAAGCATATCTAGGGGTCTCTATTTTGCAGCCACACGCCTGCACGCAGCGTTTTAGACTTCGAATCCTTCGCAGGACGAGGTCAAATGCTGGACGGACGAGTGTCAGAAGCCTCTCAGGTAGAATATAAGCCATTTGGAAAACGCCCTCTACAGACGGGAGCTGAGTTTTCGGGGACTTTTCGAAGATCCCTGTGCACCACCTTTTCCGGCCACCCCTCCAAGCCAAACCTTGCCCCCATCTCCCCGCTCTCGGCGGAGACAACCCTGTATACCTTTTCGCTCCAGGCTATCTCGTTGACCCTGTAGGAGCCCCTGCTTTCGATCGGCTTAACCCTGATCCGAACCATATCCCCGACCTTGATTTCCGGGCGGGTCACCTTTTGCTTGGCCCTGCGTTCGATGTTGCGCAGAGCAATCTCTGCCATTTCGGGGTCAGAGTAGGCGAGGTTCGGCGCCACCTGCGTGGTAGCGTGCTTCCTCCCGTTGATTTGGCTCAAGATGTCGGCCAGCATGAGGAGCCACTGCCCCCGCCGGCCCGCTCCGGCTGCTATGCGGCGCAACATGGCCTCCTTGATGGTGCGGATGGTGCGCTCCGCGAAGTAGGCGTGGCCCCTGGTCACCTGCTTCTCGATGTCCCAGAAATCCATCAGCTCCTTGAACTCCCTCTTGACCTCGGCGCCGTCGTCGGAGTACACGTTGGCCGGCACCCCCAGGGCTTGGAAGACCTTCTTCATGCCCGCCGCGGTGGTGCTCGCGAGACGGTCCTTCAGCGGCTCCGCGGCCACTTTCTTGGTGAGCGCGTCGATGGCCACCAGCATGAAGGGGTAGGGCTTGCCGCCGAAGGCCCTCATGTCGGCCAGGTCCACCTGCAGCTGGTTCATGGGCTCCAGAGGCACGAAGCTGTTGTAGCCTCTCTGCGGCCGGTCCTGGTTCACCCGAGGCCGTCCAGAAACGCCTTCACCTCCCCTCTGGAGATGCTGGGGTCGCGCACCTGGGCCTGCTGCAGCGTCTGCGCTATGCTGCCGAAACCGGTGCGGGGATCCTCGTAGACGGCCTTGATGGTTCGCCTGCGGGCGTCGGCCATGTTTCTTATGGATTCTTCGGCCCCCGCTGGGCCTGCCAGGCTTCCACCTCGTCCAGCCGGGCCTGGAAGCCCTTGCACACCCCCCAGAGCACGCTGGTGAGGTGCGAGTAGTCGAGGGTGACCATGCCGTCGCTCCACCTCGCGGTGCCCGTCAGGTTCGCTTGGCCTCCACGGAGTCGAAGAGCTGCTGGAGCTCTGCCACGTCGGCCTCGGCCATCTCCGTCTTCACCCTGCTGTCCGACAGATTCGTGAAGCTCGTGTTGCAGACCACGTTGCCCGTGTTGCCCGCGATCACGAGGCAGCCGGGGTTCCTCTGGTTCGTGGTCAAGGACAGCTGCGTCGAGAGGCTCTTAGTAGTATGGAACATCTGCTTATACTACCCTATTAATTTTCGGATTTGGGTCGCAAAACCCTGCAAAACAGCCAAATTCTTCAACCCGCTGAACGTTTTTCCGATGTCACCGCTCAATGTCACCACTCCGTTTTTGGTGCAAAAAGCGCTGAAAACGGCGAACTCCGAAAAGTGCGTTTTTTCGTGCCCTGCGTCAAAAGTGCAGCCCGGGCCTCAAATTCGCTCGTTTTCCTGCGAAAACCGGTTCCAGGTGTTTGCAGTGCTCCGAAATCCGTATTCTGCCCCGAAAAACCTGCGAATTCCAGCCCGCCGAGCTTGTCACCGCCGATGTCACCGGTCTCTAACACGTCAGCCCGCCGAGGCACAGCCCAGAGCCAGCCAGCGTCTGACGCGGCAGCCCGCCGAGGTGCTTCCGAGTAACACGTCAGCCCGCCGAGGTTTTTCCACGTAACGCGTCAGCCCGCCGAGCTCGTCACCGCCGAAGTCACCGGTCTCTAACACGTCAGCCCGCCGAGGCCCCGGGAGGAATCGAGCCTCCGAAACGTCGCTACGGAGAGCAGCGCAACGCTTAAACCATCTCACCATGGGCTCTCGCTACCAGCCCCAAACGGCGCTTTTTCGCCCAAAAACGGATGTCACCACGGATGTCACCGCTTCGTCACCGCTCTCTTTTGGGGCCGAAAAGTGCGCAAAAGGTTCAATGCCGGGGATGCAGGGATTGCCTGCAGAAACCCTGCATTGGACCTAGGGCTCTCGTTACCAGCCCCCAAACGGCGCTTTTGGGGCCGAAAAGTGCGCAAAAGGTTTGGAAAAGCGAAGTCGGATTGGGGCCTGGTGCGGCCCTGGCAATCCTGTGTTGGCCACAGGATTGCTGCCTCAATCCTGCGGCACACACAGGATTGCCCCTGCCATTCCTGTGGCACACACAGGATTGCCCTGATGCGCTACCCGCAGCTCTGGCTTGGAGCCGTTCTTGCCCGAGCACAGCCTTGTGATGGAGCCGGCCCTGCTGTAGAGCTCCCAGGCTTCAGGCACGTCGTTTATGCTTACGAGGAAGGGCGGGCCGCTTGCGAAGAGCGCGTCTCGGAGCTCCGAGTGGAAGGCCAGGTCATGCCCCCGCCTCCTCGTGCCATAGTAGTTCATGCTGCGGCCTGGGAAGATGTAGGGAGGATCGGCGTAGATACAATGCCGCGGCGCTTGGCTGGGCAGAGCGCGTAGATAGGCCAGTGCGTCCTGGTGCCGCACGGTCATGTTTGTGGGCGGCCGTTGCATACGCCGCACGCTGCTCAGCCCCAGCGGCCGCTGCTGTGTGAAGGAGCCCCACTTTCCCGAGAAGCTGTTGCGCAGCAGAACGTATGAGCAGGCGGCCCGGCGCCCGGCGCGGCCTCTCTGAGTGCCCGGCAGGAGGCGACTGAAGTAGAAGCGCCTGTCTATCTTGCGCCCCGCCAGGCGCAGCAAGGAGCGCAGGAAGACCGGGTCTCGCTTCAAGTAACAGCGGTGCAGGTTTGCGACGGGCTCGAAGGCGTCGACACCACGCACCGCCAGGGCCGGACGCCGGGCGGCGAGGTAGTACTCCAGCTTTCCAGAACCGAAGAAGGGAGAGTGAAGCACAGCGACGTCCCCCAGCAGCCGGTCCACGTGTGGGGCCAACCACGATTTGCTTCCCATGTACTTCAGCCGCATGCCAGCCTTTAGATTCATCCCGGTCTCACTGCCCGGCTTCCCCGCGTCGAATTTGGCAAGTAAGGCAAAGGAACAAAGTCATGGGGAAGATCAAGCTGTTTCCTACGGCCGAGTACAGCAGCAAACAGCCCTCGGACCCCGTGGTGCCCCTGGTACCATGTACGGGCTTCTTCCTCGGCCCCAGCAAGTCCGGCAAAACCGTGGCGCTGATCAGCATGATTCTGGAGCAATACCGCGGAGTCTTCGAGAAAATCTATATCTTCAGTCCGTCCATCAATATCGACGACGGCTGGATCCCCGTCAGGAAGTACATAGAGGAGGACCTGGGGGTGAATACCGAACGGGAGAGGGCCTACTACGACGAGTGGGACGAGGCAGCGCTGCGGGACATCATCCAGAGGCAGCGCAAGATCACCGAGACATCCAAGAAGTTGGAGATGAAGAAGCTGTATCAGGTGCTGATAATCTGCGACGACTTCGCAGATAGCCCACAGCTGCACAAGGCCCACGGCGCCCTGGACACGCTCTTAATCAGGGGTCGGCACCTCCAAATCAGCACCTGGGTGAGCTCACAGAAGCTGAGACTAATCAGCGCAGCCGTGCGGGTCAATCAGCAATTCCTCTGCTGCTGGAGGCTGCGCAACCAGCACGAGCTGGAGGCCGTCATCGAAGAGCTCAGCGCCCTGCTGCCGAAGGACAAGCTGCACAGGATCTACGAGCAGGCGACCCGAGAGCCCTACTGCTTCCTCTTCGTCTACTACCTCAAGCCAAAGAATGAGATGTTCTACTTGCGCTTCGAAGAGCGTTTCGCTCTGGAAAAAGAAGCCGATGGGAGCGGCGCTCAGCTTCCTGGGTCAGAAGCTGTTCGCTAGCTCTACGCTCATCAATGCGAGGTGCGAGAATATCTCCTGCTGCACCTCCGTCGCAGCAGTCCAGCCACCCATCGTTCGCCGAACAGGTGGCTTCCTTAAGAAAAGAATGACGACGATCTACGTGGACAGCCGCAAAAGGGTAGCCGGCTCGGACAGCGACTTCGAGGTAGACCTGGGAGAGTCTCTGCACCTGCAGAGCGATGCCAGGCTGGCCGTCTATAAGATCAGAATCGCCGATAGCTTCCTCTCGACAGACCGGGGCCGCTACTTGTACTGGGTAGACGCCGCGCTCGGCACGCTGAATTGGGCGCTCCTTCCGGAGGGCGCCTACACGGGCTCCCGGCTGGCAGCCTGGTTCGCTACTGCTACCTATAGCGAGACCACGAACAGCCTCAGCGTAGCCTACGACGGCAACCGCCTCATTCTGAACGATCTGGAGCTGCAGCAGCAGTTCCCTAACGTTGTGGACTACCCCACCTTGCCGGCCGCATCGCCATCCAAAGCCTTTCAGCATCGACCACATGCTTGGCCCCAGCTTCGTCTCTGGCGGACAGCAGGTCTTTGAGTTCGTCCGCATGATGGCATACAGCGAGGTCTACCTGCGCTGCTGGCCAACGCCAGCCGCGTGCTGGGCAATCTGGGGGACGACATCCTGTCCAAGATAACGCTGAAGAGCGGCGTGGGCACCATCGTGGAGACCGGCTCCGATGACGGGCACTTCATGGCCGTTAGGGGCCCCATCACCCTGAGACACCTGCGCTTCCGGCTGACAGAACTGGAAGGCCAAGTCGTCCGACTGCGGGGCTCGTCCTTGTCCTTCGTGCTGTTTTTGGATCACGTCTAATTCCCCGAAGGTCTTTAAAAAAAATATTTTCTATTAAAAAACCGATGAAGCAAGCGCAACCGGCGCCAAGGCCTAGAGGCAGGCCCCCGGGCAGCAAAAACAAGCCGAAGCCGCCCGAGCTGCCCCAGGCGAAGAGAAAAAGTATGATCGAAGACCTGGCGAGGAGAGAAAAATTGATCGACGACCTGCCCATGGAGCCGGCGTATGACTCCCCCTTCCGTCCCAAGAGGGTGAGATTTCCCACAAAGCCCAAGACGGCTCCCAAGGCTGCACCCAAGGCAGCACCCGTGGCCAAGGCAGCACCCGTGGCCAAGGCAGCGCCCGTGGCCAAGGCAGCGCCCAAGGCAGCACCCAAGGCACCGCCCAAGGCAGCACCCAAGGCAGCGCCCGTGCCCAAGGCAGCGCCCGCGCCCAAGGCAGCACCCAAGGCAGCACCCAAGGCAGTTGTCGCGCCAGCTCCCAAGCCCAAGGCAGCACCCAAGCCCAAGGCTGCGCCCAAGGCAGCGCCCGTGCCCGAGCCGCAGCTAGAGCCCGAGGTACAGCCCGAGCCCGAGGTACAGCCCGAGCCCGAGGTACACAGAGAGGTACGGCCCGTGCCCGTAGAAGCGCCTCGGCCGAGCGAGCGCGCCATGCGCATGCTGGAGAGGCAGTCGGCGTACGACCGGCTGACGGCGGGAGCTAGCGTCCTAGTGTAAAAACCATGATGAGCATAGAGCCTCGCAACGAGCCGCAGATGCTCCGGTGGTTTCGATAGACGTACCCCAGCTACGACCTGCAGCCGCTGCTGCTGAAGCGCCAGCGAGAGCTGGAGGAGGCGAGGGCCTTCAACGCCTGGCTTGGCGAGCGCCGGCTGGCCCAAGAGGGGCAGCGGCACCTGGATGATGTGAGCCGGCTGACGGAGGCCGTGCACCGCCAGGTACCTCAGCTGCGCTACGCGCGCGCCGAGCGCTGGGGCGTGGAACGCGCAGCGGGCGAAGTTGCCGCGCAGTAACCCATAAAGAGATGAAGACGCTTCGGTCCCACGGCTTCAATCAGCGCCCGCGCTTCGAGCAGGTTGTGGGCTACCTGGAGCGGAACGAGCCGCTGCCCCTGGACCAGCCGGACCGCAAGGCCACCACGTTCGTCACGAGCCACTTCTACTTGGACGATTTCGTGCGGTCCAGCGAGGACCCCAACCCGCAGCCTCTGCAGCACACGCCCCTGAGGGCGATTCCAGAGGAAGGCTTCCGCACTCCCGCCGAGGCCACGGACGAGGACTTGGCCCGGATGCGCCAAGGCGGAGGAAACCGCTTCGGCGAGGACGACCTGGCTGGAGACCCAGAGGCAGACGCGCTGACGAACAACGGCCAGGGCCCGCCCTCCATCACGGGCCGTCTGCGCAGCGCGGCCGACGGAGCGCAGGCAGCAGCGGACCTGGTGGGCGCAGGAGCAGCAGGGCTCGCGGCGGTGCAGGCCTTCCGCTCCCAGCTCCCCCAGGACGCTGATGAGTACGTGCGCATGAATGTATTGCCCCGCCCAGGACCGCAGCCGCAGCCGCCGCCACAGATCATAGGCCGACCCGACGACGTAGAGCGCCTCCTGGACGTGGCGGGGCAGCGCGCGCAGGAGGTGGAGCGCGGCGCAGCGCAGGCTATAGAGGAGACGGCTGCGGTGGCCGCAGAGGAGGGTGAGGTAGCCGCTGCCGCCGTGGGCGTGGGCGGGGCCTTTGGCTACTTGGGGGGCCTGGCAGAAGGAGCAGCAGCCCTCGCACCTACGGCGGGCGAGGTTGCTGGAGCGATGGCTGCCACGGCGGGAGTTGGCGCAGCGGCCACGCCAGGGTTGGCTGTGGGACTCGCAGGCGGCGCAGCCTACGGCCTGGCCCGCGGCACGGGCTGGGTGCTGGAGAACACGCTCTTCCGGCCTCAGCAGGGTAGTGAGGACGCGGCCGTGCAGGACGTCCGGTCCGCCAACAACATGAACGACGCCACGCAGCACCAGCACTTCACGCTGCGCACCGGCAGCAGCACTTCGGGCAGCCCCGCAAGCAGCCGCCTCCTCGCAGTCTGGCTTCCGAGTCCAGGCGCAGACCAATCACACGCCCCGCCCCTTCTCCTGGGGCCTGAACCCCGTGACTCTGCCTCAGTCCCAGCCGAACTCCCGGGCAAGCTCCCGCAGCTCGGGGCAGTCGCGCCAGAGCCGCCTGCCTCCGCCGAGGCCTAGACTCTCCTTCGCCGTACGAACAAAAATGAGTGTTGCGCTACATGTAAAGAAGCATGGAGGTAGTCACAGCCGGAGCACAGGATGAGTTGATGCAGAGCTTGGACTACAAGCTGAAAACCAGCAACACCAACTACGGGACCGCACGGCACGACGTGCAGTATTTTCCCAGCTCGCTGAGCTCCTTCTCCCCCGCCACCTCGAGGGTCTGCCGCATTCCTCTGACCAGCGGCACCTCGTTTATCGACCCCGAGTCGATCAAGATCGCCTTCAGAGTCAGAAACACGGACGCCACCAACCCGCTGGCGCCTGCCACTCCGAACCCCGCCTGCTTCATCCAGAGGATCCAGGTCTTCGCCAACGGGCAGCGCTGCGACGACATTACCTACTACGGTCGCACCGTGGCCGTGCATGACCTGCTGAAGGGCCGCGAGTACAACCAGAACAAGGCCGTGGAGGGCTTCGACGAGGTGAACAACTCTCGGACGCCCCGCGCGTTGCACCAGAGCGGCTACGCGGACGTGCTGCTGCGCCCCACCATGGTGGGCATCCTGCGCTGCGGGAAGATGCTGCCGCCGCAGCTGAACCTGGTGATAGAGATCGAGTTCGCGGACGCGACGACAGCGCTGTGGTCCGAGAACGCCGGGGCGCACCCGGCGGGAGCCACGCTGAGCACCGACTTCGAGATCCAGAACGTCCGAGTTCTGGCCTCCCAGGTCGTCCTGGACTCTGCGCTGGTAGAGTCCTTCAACCGCGTGCTCCTCTCAGGCAGGTCCCTGGTCTTCAGCTACCCCACGGTGCACACGCAGCAGTCCACGGTGCCTCCGGGCGTGGCGGAGCACAACGTCACCGTGGCGCGCGCCTTCACGAAACTCATGGGAGCGTTCGTGACTTTTGGGACAACGACGCGGGCTCCAAGATCCACCTGCTGGCCAACCCGGGGCAGGACGTGGCCCCCATCGGTGCGGCCAGGCAGGAAGACAGTCTCCTGGAGTCGCAGATGCAGCTGGGCAGCCTGCAGTACCCGCACAACCCTATGAAGGGAGCCTCAGAGCACTTCCACTTCCTCTCGGTCCTTGCGGGGACCTACGACGACACGGTGCGCAACATCGACATCGACCGCGCTGGCTACCTGCGCCACAGCTTCATCGCGGGCTTCCCGACAGAGCGCGTGCCCAAGATGCCCCTCAGTGGCGTCAGCACCCGTTCGGGCGACCTGGCTCGGTTCACCTTCAAGGCGCTCGACGGCACGATGACGGACGTGTTCATCCACCTGATAGCCTATCAGCTGGTGACGCTCTCTGGCACGGGAGTCTCCGTGCTTGACTAGTAAGGGTCCATAGCTCAATTGGTAGAGGCTCTACAGCTCCGAAGCCTGGAGGCCGCAGGCTCGATTCCTCCCGGGCGCGGATCATTTTTCGCAGGCGAGTGCCTTTTGGGTATTCATTTTCCTCCCTCTACCCGAGACGGATCTTCCCATTTGCTGGGGGCAAGAAATTGCCGAGACGGATCTTCCAGCCTCCAGCCCGGTGAGCGCCACTACCTAGGAGACTTTAAATCCAAGGTCCGAGACGGATCTTACCATTTGCCGGGGGCAAGAAATTGCCGAGACGGATCTTCCCACCTCCAGCCCGGTGAGCGCCTCTCCTGGGGGCAAGAAATTGCCGAGACGGATCTTCCCGACCCCAGCCCGGTGAGCGCCACTACCTAGGGGGCTTTTATTCCAATGGTCCGAGACGGATCTTTCCTTTTGCTGGGAGCAGGAAATCCCCCGAGACGGATCTTCCCGACCCCAGCCCGGTGAGCGCCTCTCCTTAGAGTAAGATTTAAGCCCAAGGCCCGAGACGGATCTTCCCGACCCCAGCCCGGTGAGCGCCTCTCCTTAGATTAAGAATTAAACCCAAGGTCCGAGACGGATCTTCCCGACCCCAGCCCGGTGAGCGCCTCTCCTTAGATTAAGAATTAAACCCAAGGCCCGAGACGGATCTTTCCTTTTGCTGGGAGCAGGAAATCCCCCGAGACGGATCTTCCCGACCCCAGCCCGGTGAGCGCCTCTCCTTAGAGTAAGAATTAAGCCCAAGGCCCGTGACGGATCTTCCCGACCCCAGCCCGGTGAGCGCCTCTCCTTAGATTAAGAATTAAACCCAAGGCCCGAAGTACGGATTTCCCGACCCCTGCCCGGTGAGCGCCTCTCCTTAGCTAGGTTGATTGTTAGGAGTAATGTGTGGTAGAGTTTATCTGGATTAAGAATTAAACCAAGGCCCGAGAGATTTTTCTTTTGCTGGGAGTGAAATCTCCCGAGAGGATCTTCCCGAACCCCAGCCGGTGAGCGCCTCTTCCTTAGAAGACCTTTATAAGCCCAGGCCCGAGGGACGGTTTCTTCCCGACCCCAGCCCGGTGAGCGCCTCTCCTTAGATTAAGAATTGAACCCAAGGCCCGAGACGGATCTTCCCGACCCCAGCCCGGTGAGCGCCACTACCTAGAGGGCCATTTATTCCAAGGTCCGAGACGGTTCTTCCCACCCCCGGTGAGCGCCACTCCTTAGAGTAGGAAATTACCCTGGTCCGAGACGGATCTTTCCCCGAGACGGTTCTTCCCGCCTCCAGCCCGGTGAGCGCCACTCCTTAGGGTAGGAAATTACCCTGGTCCGAGACGGATCTTTCCCCGAGACGGTTCTTCCCGCCTCCAGCCCGGTGTGCGCCTCTCCTTAGAGTAAGGAATTTACCCTGGTCACGTGGTCGGATCATTGTTGTGAGACGGTTCTAAAAAAACACCACCCAGGGTTCCGTGAAGGTTCTGCGAGGGTTAACGGGTTCATTGTTGTAGAGTGGTTCATAGGGGAGAGATGGATCTTTATAAACTTGGCCTGGTCAGTGGTCGTTCTTGGTTGAGAGACGGTTTTGGTGGGTGTGTCGGTTCTTAGGGGAGTGGTCGGTTCTTTTTATAAAACATGCCAGGTCCGAGACGGATCATTGTTGAGAGACGGATCATTGTTGAGAGACGGATCATAGTGGAGAGACGGATCATAGTGGAGAGACGGATCTTAAAAAAACATGCCCAGGTCCGAGACGGATCATTGTTGAGAGACGGATCATTGTTGAGAGACGGATCATTGTTGAGAGACGGATCTTTCGGGTTTTTTGGCCTTGGAACTGGAGACAGGCGCCAACCAATTTGATGCCCGCATGGAGTTCAGCGTTTGAGCGGATCGTGCATGGACCGAAGCGTTTGAGCGGATCGTGCATGGACCGAAGCGTTTGAGCGGATCGATCATAGCCTGTCGCCATGCAGCAGCACGCATTGACCGAGGGCCTGCTGGTCGCCATGGAGGAGTGGGCGGCCAAGCAGCCTGCCGCCCTTCCGGATGCTCTGGAAGCGGTGGAGCGCATCTCCGAGCTGCTGGATCTGAGCGGCTTGTTCTCGGCGCTGCTGCTGCACCCTCGCAGAGACAGGAAGAGCCTGTCCTACACGGGCGGCATCCGAGTCAGCGGACTTGACTTCGGATACCCTTGCCCCTACGGCGCTTTGGAGTCCTACCTCACGAAGGACGGCTGCCGCGTGATGACCAGAGATCCCGGAGACGATCTTTGGGCGCAGACGTTCGACTGGCTGGCTCCCGAGCCCTCGCTTGGGCACCTCAACGCCGACACCAAGGGCGATTTCCTGGAGCTGACCCTGGCCGCGGCTGCGCAGGTGCTGGATTGCGCTGAGAAGCCCTGCAGCGAGCCGCTGATGCGCTGCCTGCACGCCGCGCGGCTGCTGATCGAAGATGCCGCGCGCACTCTGGAGGAGCTGCAGCTGTGGGGCAACCCGCTCCTGCTGAGAGTGACGCGGGAGGTAGATGGGTGCAGCGTCAGCTGCAAGTCCTGCCCAAAGTGCGGAGGCGCAGTCTTCGGGCAGTGGCGGTATGCCACGTGGGGCGGCTTATTGGCCGCCGTCGGAGCGCATGCCTGCTAAGAAAAAAAAATGATATAAGAAATGCCCCTCGCTTCAGTCCGGGATGCTCTGCCGATCCGCAAGCTCTGCCGTGGCCGCGCGCGCAATCTCCTCGCACAGCGCCGTAGGAATGCTATAAAGCAGCTCGCGCGACTGCCCCCTGACCCTCTCACGCTGACCCCCCATGAGTCGAGGCCCCCCTTGAGCGCCCCTCAGATGCCTCCCGTCCTCCCACGCGTCGCACCGGCTGCCGCTCCTGCATAGCCCTCGGCTCGGTCTCCAGCGCATGTTGGTCCACAGTCGGGTCTGCTTCCTGTACGGAGTCCCGTACATGCAGTAGGTGACGTCCACCCAGGGTAGGCGCTCCATGAACGGGCGGGTCTTCAGCAGCCCGGTGGCCGGATTCTCTATGACCCACATGAGCGGGTCGAAATGCTCCATGATCTCGAGGGCTCTGAGCACCAGCGCGTCGCCCTCCTCGAGTCGTCGAGGGCGCATCGTCAGAGCTCGGCTGTACTCCGTGCAGACCGGGCTGGCCCAGACCATGTCAAGTGCCCCGGCGGAAACAGCGCGTAGTCCCAGCTCCGGATGTCGCACAGGATCGTGGGCTCAAATTTCGATACGATGTCCAGGGAAACGACCTCCCACCCTGCCGCCTCGAAGGCTCTGCCAATCGACTTTGTGCCGCATAACAGCTCCAGCAGTCTCGGCATGTTTAACAATTACCACCAGCACAACAAAGCACGCACAGGCAAGGGCGCGGGTCAAGCAGTTTCGCATGCTCGGACCAATCTTTTTTTAATCGGGGACAGAAAAGGATGACGAGCCAGGCTAGCATGTGGAAGTTGGGCGAGGTGCGCTCCAATGCTAAGGGTGGCAATTCTTGTGCTTGGAGCCGCTGTTTTGGCAGAGCGAAGCTTCGCTGGAAATCCCATGGGAGCCCAGGGCCTTCTCCGAGGGGCAGCGCCCCAGCGTGAGCTTTGCAACCGATGAGCGCGCGAGGCTCTTCTGGGAGCGGGCCGAGACCGATCTGGTCGAGCAGCTGGCCGCATCCGAGCGCGTCTTCGACGCAAAGCTCACGCCCGAGGCTGTGCGCCAGCGGCTGCTGCCCTCTGTGAGGCAATCGCGCGGCGGCGATTGGATGCTGAAAGCCAAGCTGCCGGCCCACGCGCGCTTCTGGAACGCCGGCGGCACGTTTGCGGACCGCCCCGCCGAGCTGGCTCACTGCGCCGCGCGCGTTAGGCTGAGAGCTCGCAGCTTGTGGTTGATGAGCGGCATGTGCGGGTTGAGCCTTGAGGTCACAGATCTGCGTGTGGAGCCACCTTCTCGAGAGTGCCCGCTGTGATTTCTTCCGATGCCGCAGCCTTTTTTCGCTCAGTAGAAAAATTCAGAATGGCCACCTACGTCCTGGAGCGCCGCGAGCAGCTGAGGCCTGTGCTGAAGGCCGCCGTTGATGCCGAGGCGCTGAAGCGGGGAGCCTCTCGGGAGGAGGTGAGCCACCTGCACGATGAGCTCGCTCGGGGAGCGCCCGTGCTGGAGCGGCTGATTGCAGATGGGCTCGCTGGCAGGTTCCCGGCGGAGGAGCTCGACATCCAGAACTGGAAGGAGATGCTGAAGCGGGCGCAAGACCTGCAGCTTAAGCTTCGCAAGCGCTTGAACCAGCGCGCGGCCCGCACACCCGCCATGGCCGAGGAGCGCCAGGAGGAGAGCTGGGCGCCGATGGAAGCGCTCCGCGAGAAGCGCGAGGCCCTGAGGCAGCGCCGCATCCGCACGCGCGATGTCGCGACGCTGGCCCAGATCGAGAGGGAGCTCCTCGAGGTGGAGGAGCAGCTCGTCAGCAGGAAGATCGCTGAGCGGCTGCCGGTCTCGCTGGCTGCAAAGAGCGCAACCCTCGCCGCCTTGGAGCGGCTTGAGAAGGCGCGCAAGGAGCTGGACGAGGCCTCCAGAGAGCTCCTCGCTGCGCTGAACCTGCAGGGCAGCGCCACCGACTCGCTGTGAGTGATCCGGGATAGAACAGAAGCCAGGACAGAGCGCTACGGAAAAAAGAAGCGCCCGTCCGACCGACTGAATATTTTATTATTTTTCTATAGAAAGCAATTTATTCAGCTCAATCCAATTCGCGCCATGACCTCCGAGCTGTCTGATCTCATCTGGGGCCGCCTGGGCCTCGCCGCCGTCCGGGCGGTGCCTCTGGAGGAGCCGCGCGCTCCAGCGCCGAGGCCGCTGTGACAGAGCTGCGCCCGCGCGGGGCCGCTTGGACCCGCGAGCTGCGGCTGCGCCCTCTTCCTGGGCAGCAGGTCGTCACCATCGACGCCATGCGGCTGCTGGTGGACCGGCTCCAAGACCTGCTGGCGATTCGGCTGCCCTTCCTCGCGAAGGTCAGCTTCCAGATCCTGCTGACGCGCCCGGCCGTAAACGATGAGGACGAGGACCGGGTGGAGCTCACGCACTACTTCCTCAGGCTGGCGCCGTGGATCGTGAGGCCCGAGTCTCCGTCGGCCCGCGCCGGAACCATGATGGCGGCCATCAGGACGAAGTTCGAGGTGGCGCTCGAGCGCTCCCGCTTCCCCGAGTCCGACTGGACCGTCGTGGGCATCACGGCGGCGTATCTGCTGACCGCGCCCTCGCAGCAGCTGGCCGACATGCCCGCGCCCCCGCCGCCCAACAAGGCGGGAGGCGCTGGAAGGAGCTGCCCGAGACCCTGGCCAAGAAGAAGGCCATCTGGAACCCTCAGAACGAGGACCACCGCTGCTTCATGTGGTGCGTCCTCGCCCACTGCCTCGGGGTCGAAGGGCTCACCTGGCAGGAGCGGAAGAGGACCGTGAGCTGCTCGGGCTCCTTCTTCTACCCCGAGATGACCCGCCGCGGACGCCGCCCAGTGGGCTGGCAGCCCGCTCTGGCCGACGTGGGGGTGGACTTCTCTGGCCTGCCGACGGACCGCCCCGTGGGCTTCGACGACATTGAGGCCTTCGAGCTCCGCAACGCCGGGCGGGTGGAGGTCTTCGTCTTCGTGTGGCAGCAGACCCTGTGGGCGGACGGGCTGGAGTACTACCACGTCCTCCAGCAGCGCGCCCCGAGCGGCACGGGCGTCGTCCAGCACACCGTGCTGCTTCTCCTGCACAGCGGCCACTACAGCCTGATCCACAACTTCCAGGCGCTGGCCGGCAGGCAGGGGCTGACCCTGGGAGCCACGCCCCCCAACACCGGCGGCTGCGCGGAGTACAAGTGCCCGAGGTGCATGGCCCGCTTCACCGCGAAGGCCTCCTGGCAGCGGCACCGCGCTACCCAGTGCTATCGAGAGATAGCCGAGCGCACTCGGAAAGTGCCGCTGCCCGGGCCCGAGAAGAGCCTGCTGCGCTACAGGGGCAAGGCCTCCGCAGAGCTCGCGCCCCTCACGTGATACGCGGACCTCGAGGTCTACAGCACGCCCGCCCCGACGGTCCACATAGCGCAGCAGCAGCCGGCGCGCCAGACCGTCGCGGCTTCTTCCTGCTACGTCGCCGTCGGGCGCTGCGGCTACGTGCCACCCGAGGAGCTGAGGCTGAGGCTCACGCACGAGCGGGACAGCGGCAAGTTCCACGCCGTCCGCGCCATGCTGGACGACCTTCTCAAGCTGGCCGACCACTACCTCACCTGGAGACGCCGAACTCGGGCCGTCAGCATGACCCGGCGGGAGGAGCTGGAGCACAGGGCCGCCACTCATTGCAGGGAGTGCCTCGCGTCCTTCGAGACCGCTGAGAAGAAGCTCCACCACTGCCACGGCACCGGGCGTATCTCGGGGCGCTGTGCCACTCCTGCAACATCGCGGCCCAGACGCCCAAGACCATCCCAGTGGTCTTTCACAACGGGGGCGGCTACGACTTCCACTTCCTGCTGCGCTACATCGCCACGATGGGCTCTCCCGTCAGCAGGGCGCCGCGCGAAGAGCTCGGCGAGGACAGCGACAACGAGGGCAGCGAGAGCGAGGCAGAAGGCAGCGGCAGCGAGCCCGAGAGGCCCATGCCCATGGCCAAGGCCGCGCCAAAGGCCAAGGCCAAGGCCAAGGCCGCGCCAAGGCCCCTCAGCGGCTGGTGCGCCCTGCAGGCCGCAATCAAGGAGGGCGACTACAGCCACCTCTGCCTCCGAGTCCTCTGCAAGTCGGGCGAGAAGTGCCTGCAGATGAGCTGGGGCCCGCTGAGGTTCGTGGACAGCATGAACGTCTTCCCCACGAGCCTGGCCAGCATGATCGACGACCTCAGGGCCTGCACCCACAAGCAGCTGCCGGAGCTCTTCCCGCTGATGGCCTCGCTTCACCCCGAGCTGCAGCTGCGCACTCCGACGGGCTCTCCGCCTCAAAGACGGCCTCTCAAGCAGCGGCGGACGCACTGCGAGCTGGAGCAGGCGTGGGACTGCATCCTGCGCAAGCTGCCATGCCCTTCGAGCACTTCTGCGGCGCCGAGGCGTGGGAGATGCCCGCGGTGTGGAGCAGCACTGCTACGACAGCGTGCTGGCGGGGAAGGCGGTGAGCGCAGAGGACTACCGGCTGGCCGTGAACACCGCCAACGTCATGGGGTGGGAGACCTTCCGCGAGTTCCACGACTGCTACCTCCACACCGACGTCCTGGCCCTGGCGGACGTGATGGAGAGCTACCGGGACTCCTTCCGGGCGCAGTCGGGGCTCGACCCCATCCACTACGTCACGCTGCCCGGGGCCGCCTGGGTCGCCATGCTGCGGCACTCGGCCCGCGAGACGCCCATTCACCTCATCACCGACGAGCAGGCCTACAGGGACGTGCGGGCCTCCGTCATGGGCGGGCTGAGCTGCATCTTCCAGCCCTTCGCTCAAGCCAACAACCCCGAGCTGGGCGAGGAGGACTACACCCGCGAGGCCGTCAGCTGGATCTCGTACTTGGACTTCAACGCCATGTACCCGGCCGCAATGACGCTGCCCATGCCCAACGGCCCCTGCGTGGCGGTCGCCCTGCCCGAAGACAACGCAGCGAGGCTGAGCTGGCTGCACGTGACGTGCCTCTCGAGCCTGAACTGGGAGTCCGACGCCGAGGAGGTGAGCTACCTGCTCCTCGTGGACTACGACTTCCCCCGGAGCTGCACGACCACTTGGACTGGGCTCCCCCCGCGCGCATGAAGGTCGGGAAGGGCCTGTACGGGCCGCACACCGCGGACATGGCGGAGCGCCCCGGCCTCTCCCCGTCGCCCTGCGAGAAGCTCGTGCCCTTCCTCGGCATGCACGTGGAGGAGGGCGTGGACGGCAAGCGGCTCAAGTTCCTGCGGGACGTGATGGGCGCCAGGGTCTGGAGGCTGCACAGGGCCTACCGCTTCGCCTGCAGCCCCTTCATGGCGGGCTTCATGGAGCTCAAGCACAGCGAGCGGAGGCAGCTCAAGACGGCGGGGAGCGTGGTCGCCGAGAAGGTGGTGAAGCTCACCCAGAACGCCATCTTCGGCCGCTGCTGCATGAACCCCGACAAGTTCAGGAACACGAACGCCTACGTGGACCCGGCCAAGTTCGAGCGGGCCGTGGGCAAGAGCTCCGTGACGAACTTCGAGCTCCAGATCAACGACTCGGAGGGGTTCCTGGCCTTCGTGGAGACGCTCAAGACGGACCGCAGCAAGGCCTGCATGAGCGTGCCCACACAAGTCGGCGCCCGCACGCTGCAGCTCTCCAAGCTCATGATGGAGAAGGCCTACTACCTCCACATGAGGAGGCTCTTCCCGAAGATGAGGCTGCTCTTCACGGACACCGACTCCGTGATGGTGCAGATCTTCGAGCGGCAGGACCCGCTCCACGCCATGGCCGAGGCGAACCTGAACGGCGCCGCCCTCTTCGACGTGGCCGGCAAGTCCAAGGACCCCGAGAGGGACCTGAGCGCGCTCTCTGCAGCGGCGCGCGCCAAGGCCATAGAGGTGATGGGCCAGCTGGGCAAGCTCGGCGACGAGACCTTCCCCGCCAGGATCCTGGAGTACGTGGGCCTGCGCTCCAAGATGTACAGCATCCTCACGGTCCAGCCCGACGGCGCGCGCAAGGAGAAGCGCAAGATCAAGGGCGTGCCGAAGAAGGCGGTGACCAACGTCCGACATCTCGAGTACCGGGAGGTGCTGGAGGAAGGCAGCGAGCGCAGGGCGGCCTTCGCGCAGCTGCGCAGCCGCGCGCACGAGATAGCCGTGGAGACCGTAGAGAAGAAGTCGCTCTCGCCCTTCAACGACAAGGTCTACGGCCTCGACGCTCACAACTCGCGGCCGCTGGGGCTCTGGCGCAACCTGGAGCAGCTGCGGATGCTGGGCGCTTACGCTCCGCCAGGCTCTGCGCCCTTCGACCTCGTGATGGAGTTCCTCGTGGGGCCCCCGCCTCTGGGGCCCGCTCCGACACTGCCGCTGCGGCTGAGCCGCTGCTGGGCGTAGACTGTCGGAACCTTCTAAAGAAAGATCCCGAGCTCTCGTTTTCTCGTCTTCTCGCTTTCTCGCTTTTATGATTTCGAACCGCCGCAGCGAAGCATTGCTGCTCAATATGACTTCCTCTGCGGCCTTCCGATGCGTGCAGGCATGGCTCCTGGAGAAGCCCGCTGCGTGGGCGGACGAGGACGCTCCCTGCCTTGCGGCTGCTCTGATGGCCCAGCGGCCTCCCTGCGACATGCAACGCAAGCGGCCCCGCGCGGACGCGCTGCTCGAGGCCGAGCGCTCGCACCAGCGGGCTCGCATCGCGGCCCTCGATTGGGAGCTCCTCGTCGAAACGCTGCGCGGCATGGAGCTGGAGCGCGAGAACAGAAATCTCCGCAGGCGGGTGGGCGGCCTCAACGATATCATCGACAGAGATCGCAAGCGAGCCAGGGAGCGCATTGAAGAGGTGGAGCACAGCAACCGAATTCTCCGCCAGCAGGTGGCGCAGCTCAGTAGGATCCTCGCGCAAGCGTACAGATGAAAAAAAGATCCCGAGGTCTCGTTTTCTCGCTTTCTTAATGATTTCGAACCGCCGCAGCTGCTCAAAGAGATGACTTCCTCTGAGGCCTTCCGGTGCGTGCAGGCATGGCTCCTGGAGAAGCCCGCCGTGTGGGGGGAGGCGGACGTTGCCAGCCTTGCGGCCGCTCTGATGGTCCAGCGACCTCCCGCGCGGGCTCGCGAGGATGCGCTGCTCCAGGCCGAGCGCCTGCACCACCGGCTCCGCATCGCTGGCCTGCGCGGGCAGCTGGAGCGCAGCTACGTGCTCGGCGAGCGAGATCTAGCGCTGCTGCAGACGGAGCGGCATTATGCTTCTCTGCTTGAGGATGAAGTCCACCGTGAGACTTTGCGCCGTGAGGCGCTGGAGCGCCGCGTCGAGATCCTCGAGGAAGAGAACAGAAATCTTCGTAGGCGGACGCACTGACGAGCTAGAAAAAGAAGCCCGCCAAATGCTCGAATGGTCCCAAATGCTTGAATGGTCTCAAAAAAACCCGCCGCAGCTGCTCAAAGAGATGACTTCCTCCAAGGCCTTCC
The DNA here is from genome assembly GCA_963377175.1 of Effrenium voratum. NCBI lineage: Eukaryota > Dinophyceae > Suessiales > Symbiodiniaceae > Effrenium > Effrenium voratum. The sequence continues at coordinate 7,434 of CAUJNA010001731.1, read as the reverse complement.
GATGCGTGCAGGCATGGCTTCTGGAAAAGCCTGCCGCGTGGGCGGACGAGGACGCACCCTGCCTTGCGGCTGCTCTGATGACCCAGCGGCCTTCCACCAAGCGGCCTCGCGAAGACGCGCTGCTCGAGGCCGAGCGCTCGCACCAGCGCCGCCGCATCGAGCTCCTCGAGGAGCAGCTGCTCGGCGAGGAAGCGGAAGTCCGACAGCCACGTCTCTGCGGCTCTTCAAGCGCCGGCCACGCGCTCCCAGCGGGCAGAGCTTGCCCTGCGCTGGTTTGAGGCTCATGATACGTGGAGCGGAAGGTGGGACGCGTGGGACGCGGTCCTAGATCATGGGGGCCCGCCCGAGCCCCCGGCCCGACCTGACGCGAAGAAGCTTGTCTGTGAGTGGCGGGCGGAGCTGTCGCGAGATGTAGAGTAGAGACGTAGAGGCACAGTCAAAAAGGAGGTGGGAGCCTGGGGCCTCTCTGTAGCCTCCGCTGGCGGGATTGCACCTCCTACCCCCGCGGTTCGGGAGCTGAGTTTTCGGGGACTTTTCGGAGATCCCTGTGCACCACCTTTTCCGGCCACCCCTCCAAGCCAAACCTCGCCCCCATCTCCCCGCTCTCGGCGGAGACAACCCTGTATACCTTTTCGCTCCAGGCTATCTCGTTGACCCTGTAGGAGCCCCTGCTTTCGATCGGCTTAACCCTGATCCGAACCATATCCCCGACCTTGATTTCCGGGCGGGTCACCTTGTGCTTGGCCCTGCGCCCGATGTTGCGCAGAGCAATCTCAGCCATTTCGGGGTCAGAGTAGGCGAGGTTCGGCGCCGCCTGCGTGGTAGCGTGCTTCCTTCCGTTGATTTGGCTCAAGACGTCAGCCAGCATGAGGTGCCACTGCCCCCGCCGGCCCGCTCCGGCTGCTATGCGGCGCAACATGGCCTCCTTGATGATGCGGATGGTGCGCTCCGCGAAGTAGGCGTGGCCCCTGGTCACCTGCTTCTCGATGTCCCAGAAATCCATCAGCTCCTTGAACTCCCTCTTGAACTCGGAGCCGTCGTCGGAGTACACGTTGGCCGGCACCCCCAGGGCTTGGCATGCCCGCCGCGGTGGTGCTCGCGAGACGGTCCTTCAGCGGCTCCGCGGCCACTTTCTTGGTGAGCGCGTCGATGGCCACCAGCATGAAGGGGTAGGGCTTGCCGCCGAAGGCCCTCATGTCGGCCAGGTCCACCTGCAGCTGGTTCATGGGCTCCAGAGGCACGAAGCTGTTGTAGCCTCTCTGCGGCGGTCCTGGTTTACCCGGAGGCCGTCCAGAAACGCCTTCACCTCCCTCTGGAGATGCTGGGGTCGCGCACCTGGGCCTGCTGCAGCGTCTGCGCTATGCTGCCGAAACCGGTGCGGGGATCCTCGTAGACGGCCTGGTTCGCCTGCGGGCGTCGGCCATGTTTCTTATGGCTTCTTCGGCCCCCGCTGGGCCTGCCAGGCTTCCACCTCGTCCAGCCGGGCCTGGAAGCCCTTGCACACCCCCCGAGCACGCTGGTGAGGTGCGAGTAGTCGAGGGTGACCATCTCCGTGCCGTCGCTCCACCTCGCGGTGCCCGTCAGGTTCTTCCACTTCGCTCCTGTGAAGTCGTTTGACGCGAAGCCCAGCCTCAGGTCCTCGTTCATGTCCGGGCGCTTGTACTGCTTGGCCTCCACGGAGTCGAACAGCTGCTGGAGCTCTGCCAGTCGGCCTCGGCCATCTCCGTCTTCACCCTGCTGTCCGACAGATTCGTGAAGCTCGTGTTGCAGACCACGTTGCCCGTGTTGCCCGCGATCACGAGGCAGCCGGGGTTCCTCTGGTTCGTGGTCAAGGACAGCTGTGTCGAGAGGCTCTTCGTCTGCACCAGCGCTTCATCGTTGATCATGATGAGCTCGCACTGGTGCGTCCCGCCGTCCCGCTCCAGGAAGACCCTCGCGCTCTGGTTGCCCAGCAACCGCAGCTCCGGGCCGCTGTCGGGGGCCGCGCTGTTGTTGGACACTTGCAGCTTGCTCCAGCCCGCCCAGTTCTTCGTCAAGAAGAGATCGTCCGAGAAGTCGGAGGTTGGTCACGGTGAGCGTGTTGGAGGCGAAGAGCTGCGGCGCGGAGACCGTGCCCGAGCTCGTCACGTCGCCGCAGACCACGCTGCCCGTCGACACTCCACCGCTCGTGGCCGTGAAGGTGCAGTCCAGGCTCTCGCAGTCCAGCGGGCCCGTGGAGGCCGCACCGGTGATCGTCAGCGTGGCGCCTGTGAGCGCGCCGGTGGCTGCGAAGCTCGCCGCGGTTGCTGCGCCCGAGGCCGTCAATGTCCCTGTGGACACGTCGCCCACCGTGGTGAAGTTCCCGGCGTTGGCCGTGTTGTTGATGGTCAACGTGCTGCCCGTGATTCCCGTGGCGGAGCTCAGCAGGCCCACGCTGGCCGCGCCGCTGATGCTCAGCGAGCTGCCTGACACGGCCCCCGTGGACGACAGCGCGGCCCCGGCGACGGCGCCGGTGGCTGTGAGCGCTGCGCAGGAAACGGCGCCCGAGGCGTCCACGCCCGTGGTGACCACGTCGGTGCAGTTCACGTCGTTGCACAGCAGCTGGTCGCAGCCCACGTTGCCCTGCGCGGTGAGCCCGTCCAGCGTGGCCGAGCCCGTGAGGGCCAGCGAGTCCGCCAGCAGGTCCGTTACCTAGACCGCCCGAAGTTGTCATTTTGGCATGTTCGCGAAGGTGTATGAAGTGAAGTTGCGAGAATGACAACATTGGATTTTCGCGGCGTCGTAGACACGTCGCGCAAGTTGCAAAGACGCATGGGCATGCCTATACTTGCTGACACGTGTTGTCATAGTTAACCACACAACAGCTACGCAGGTCCATGAAGGAACCCCGGCTTTGTTGTTCCTGAACAGCGCGCACACTATGGGGCGTACAATCTCACTGAGCATTCTATAGATCTGCGCCGCGGCGGGCGCCCGGGCGCCTGGGCGTTCGCATGAGCGGCTTGATCCGCTTGATCCGCTTGATCCACTTGAGCCACATATTTGGTTTGTCTATGTTACCTATAAACTGTTTCGTTTTGTATATTTGTACACACGTATGAGATACGTTAGGTGTGAGACGCTTGATCCGCTTGATCCGCTTGATCCGCTTGATCCACTTGAGCCACATATTTGGTTTGTCTATGTTACCTATAAACTGTTTCGTTTTGTATATTTGTACACACGTATGAGATACGTTAGGTGTGAGACAGGAAATGGAAAAACATGTACGTGGCCGTCACAAACCGAAAAGATGGGAGCTAAGGGACAGCTCAACGAGGACTGATTGATTGAGGGGGCAGAGTTGGTGAGAAAACAAACTGCGGTTTTAACCGGGGCCCCTGCAGGCCTGCAATCCGGGCGCGCCACACGCAGCCACTTTTCAGCCCATGAGCGCCTCACGTCATGCCTCGGGCCTTTCTTCTTGAAGCCCGGACCCCAGGAAACAGTCCAGCAACACGCGGTATCTGTGCAAGCAAGTTCGCTCCATTCTCAACGCATGGGTGCGGGAAGCGATGCGACCAATCTGGCCCATCAGAGACTCATCTGCATAACAGTGTTCATACCTTAGTTTCGATGTCCAAAGAAACGTTGTTGCCCACAGGAAAGGCTAACAACCGAGACGTTGAAAGAACAACTGTGCTAAGATGTTCCTAGCCGCCGCACATTCCTCAACGTTCGCTCGATGTATTCCAGCATGTGAAAGAAATAATGGAACTTGGGGACCACCTTGAAATTCTTTTTGGGCTCAGCACGGCTTCTCCCTGCCAGTTTCTGGTAGAACAGCAAAAACTTGTACCCATAGTCAGCTGTTTTCACGGCATCCCCTTGGACAAACCACTCCTTGTGACTGTCAAGCATGAATTGAAACATGGCTAGCGCGTAACTGCAACAACGCCGGTCTCCGGCACCTGGAACTGCGGGTTCTTCCAATAAATAATGCGCCAGCCAATACTGCATGATTTTCACAGTGCTGGCCTTGTATTGCGACGAAAGTTCCGGGATGGTTTGCCAGGATTCCCTCCCAAATCTGCTCAGATTGAACCGCAAGCTACTGGCTGAAATCTTGTTGTTCTTGCACCAGCGTTTGTAGTGCCGAAAGACTCCCAACAAAAGATGCTCCAGCTGTGTCAGAGTCGCATCGGGATGTTTGGCTTGCAGGTGGTCCAGGATCAAAGCAGGGATGGCACACAAACTGGTTCCTTGATGCACTGTGTGTAGCAAATCCTGCCAGGGTCTCTCACATTCCTTTTCTAAGCTTTATGAAAATAATGATATTGAATTCTGGGTCAACCAATCTAAGAGACACTTAGCTTCACAAAACCGTTGGGGTCAAACCACAAACCTTTTAAGACAAGCTGGGCCTCAAGATTCCGACATTTGCGCCATCCCGGCACAGCCACCCAAGCTGATTGACGGTGAGGAGGGTTGAGGTCAAGGAAAACCTGATGAGAGAAACGGACATCGAACCACGGCGCCTCCTTTCCTTGGCTATAGCAAACACAAAGCAACGTTCAAACCAACCAGCACCAGTGCCCCAACTCAGGTTGATCCCAACACGCAACTTGTTCAGGCTAATTCCATCTCAGTTTCGGAAGTCCTGGTAGTTGAGCAATTTTCCGGCAGGGCAATGCTCACAAATCATATTGGCCATATAATTTCTGATCAGCTTGTGAATCATGACCCTTGCTTCTAAGTCCCCTTTGAAGGCGGCGAAATGGCACTTCCAGTTCTCAGTAGTGAATCTCCTTCCAGCCAACGCATGCTGTCGCGTCCCAGGAAGATAGGAGCGCCCTTTCCAGTCACAAAGAGGGTGTTTGCCAGTTCCTAAAGTCTTGAAGACCCACGCCAGCACTTTTGCAACAGTGTCATGTGTATGGGGTTTGGCAAGTAAGGAGTCCCGCAAGATCAAGATAACCATTTTGTTGCAAATACTATCACCTGCTTTTCTGGTCATGGATGAATATGAATAGATCCATGCTTTCTGGTTCTTGAAGATCTTGACTCCGTCAACATGTATTGCAATCGGCACCGTGGTTGATGGCTCAGACAGATCCAAATCTCGAATAAAATCTTCTTGTGACATGTGTTCCCAGAATTCCTCACACTGAGCAAGGCTGGCCATGAAGCACGCTGCGTGAAACAAATCAAGATTTATGGGAAGTTCAACGTATCCAAACGAGCACTGATAATATGAGTATGGAACTTTCATTCATGATTGACCAAAACCCTTTCCAGGAAGCCAAACATTCTGACAAGATGCCAAGCATTTCAACTTCGCATCATTCGGGTTGTCAGCGACCCACTCCAAAAGGTGGCCAGTCTCATCTCGCCAACGCAGCAACTCCCAAGGCCAGATTGCAGGAATGTCCCGGTCAACCACTTCCAGCCTCGCCCCAGCTTCGCCCTCAACTTCCATGAGATGCGGTATGGCCACGTTATCCATGGGGAGCCTTGTCCAATTTTCATACCACCTTGGGCCCAATGCGGCTTTCAAGAAACAAAACAAGTCTGTCACGCAATTCTAGAAGAAGCCGGGGTTTAACTTGACTACTAAACATGTATCTTATGGTTGTTTCTCTCTCTCACTGTGCTGTAAAAGTAAGTGGCCGGGGCAACATCAACAGACCAATTGGGAGAATGTAATGGCCAAAACAACACGATTTCCCAGAAGCGGTCCTCTCAAAGGAACGTTCTTCATGACCAGACCGGGACCACGAGGCAAGCAGGTGAGCCAGATCGCAACCAGCATCGTCTTGTAGCAAGCCAGCAGCATCTCTGCAGGCTTCGGCAGCCGATGTTTTCTGCCAGGGATCGACACTCAACATGGTTTGAGAAGGAAGCTTTGGAATTTTCTATGTTTCTGGAATGCTTTTGACACTGCACGGTTTATGAAGACCATGTCTAAACAACCAAGCCTTTGCAAGGTGTTTGGCTGGGAAACTGGAATTTGGCCCATAGGCACCCCAAGGCAGATCTTCTTCAGGAGCCTCCGTCCACTATAGGAAGCTGTTTCCACAACTTCCAATCCTCCAAAGGCAAAACAAGGGTTGGGTGCCGGGGTGGCCTGATAAAGGATCTTGGCCCTTCACTACCCCAAAATTATCATGACAGAAATTTAGAGTTTTGTCTGCGAGTCCTTCTCAGGTATTCGAAGTGTTTTGGCAAAATTCTACAACAAAGAAAATGGAGCCCCCACATCCTCGCTTTCCGGATGCGGCTGAGGTCAGATCATGGCGCCGGCCACGATGGCACGATGAAGGAGACCGGGTTCGGGAGCGGGAGCGGGAACGGCACCTGCGTGGTTTAAAATGAACTATGAGTGACTCATGAAACCCTTATACATCAAGAGCAGACTGCTCGGCTGAGTTTTCTCTTCGGAAACCCCGCGTGCGGCGATCAGCATGGATCGTTCTAAGCAGCCTTGAAGGTGATTCCACAATGCTGCATGACCCCGGGAAATGTCTCAAAGCCTACAACCACACATGAGACATGGCACGCTGGGCACATTGGTTTGGACTATGGAGTTTTCGGCCATGAGTTATGCAAAAGGTTCCATCCCTTGTGAAAGGTGCAAAAAAAGCTGCTGATAACATGTTGGTCCTTAATTTTTCACGCCGCAGCGTGCCCGTCGCATGTACGTGGGAGGCACAGCACATGCCACCCTTTGGGTGGAACATACAATGCTTCAGGCAGTCTTCCTTTTCTTGGTGGGCGACTTGCCCTCATCCTCCTTTGTAGAGGTGCCAGTTTTCTTTGGCTTAGCCTTCTCTGCAGCGCGGAGCAAGGCTTTTGCCAATTCCACTTTTGCTTTGGCCAACTCGTTCAATCGCTGGACCTGGCCGGCAGCGGCAAGTGACCAAAACCAAACATTGGATAAAACCATCAAGAGTGTGTAAAAAAAAGGTATGTGCATTAGTTCCACACAAAGACATCAGTTAAAGGAAGAAGCACCCTACCTCATCAATGGCGCAGTTGTAGTACTTCCACTTGTCTTTGTTTGCGTTGACGCCATCCTGCAAGACCCTCCCCTGCTTCTGCAGCTGTAGCTCGATGGCCTTCAAGTGGTTGATGAGTTGGTCGGACATCTCAAGGGGCTTCAAGCGAAACGCCAGGTCCCTTCAGGTTTGCCCCCAAAATGGAACTGGAGAGAATTCAGGTGGATAACTAGATTTGTTGACAGGTAATTGGATGAAAGTTGGAAAACTTTAAGTGGCATCAGTTTGAGAAGCAATATGAAAATGTCTCGTTCAGTACTCGCATTGAGTTGAAGTGTGTGTGTGTGTGTGTGCGTGTGTGTGGATTTACCAGGCCTGCAAGTCCCCGCATCTCGAAGGCATTTTGTGATCAGGCTCTTGGCTCGGTCGATCGGGGTCTCGGTCTTGACCTGCTTGCTTCCATTTTCGCCCTCCTGAC
>CAUJNA010001730.1:0-59240 GCA_963377175.1 Effrenium voratum | reverse complement strand
CCCCACCCCCACCCCCACCCGCACCCGCACCCGCACCCGCACCCGCACCCGCACCCGCACCCGCACCCGCACCCGCACCCGCACCCGCACCCGCACCCGCACCCGCACCCGCACCCGCACCCGCACCCGCACCCGCACCCGCACCCGCACCCGCATCCGCACCCGCACCCGCACCCGCACCCGCACCCGCACCCGCACCCGCCCCCGCACCCGCACCCGCACCCGCACCCGCACCCGCACCCGCACCCGCACCCGCACCCGCACCCGCACACGCACCCGCACCCGCACACGCACACGCACACGCACACGCACACGCACACGCACACGCACACGCACACGCACACGCACACGCACACGCACACGCACACGCACACGCACACGCACACGCACACGCACACGCACACGCACACGCACACGCACACGCACCCGCACCCGCACCCGCACCCGCACCCGCACCCGCACCCGCACCCGCACCCGCACCCGCACCCGCGCGCGCCCGCGCGCACGCACGCACGCACGCACGCACGCACGCACGCACGCACGCACGCACGCACGCACGCACGCACGCACGCACGCACTCACGCACGCACGCCCGCACGCACGCACGCACGCACGCACGCACGCACGCACGCACGCACGCACGCACGCACGCACGCACGCACGCACGCACGCACGCACGCACGCACGCACGCACGCACGCACGCACGCACGCACGCACGCACGCACGCACGCACGCCACGCACGCACGCACGCACGCACGCACGCACGCACGCACGCACGCACGCACGCACGCACGCACGCACGCACGCACGCACGCACGCACGCACGCACGCACGCACCCCCACACACACACACACACACACACACACACACACACACACACACACACTCACACACACACACACACACAACACACACACACACACACACACACACACACACACACACACACACACACACACACACACACACACACACACACACACACACACACACACACACACACACACACACACACACACACACACACACACACACACACACACACACACACCCACACACACACACACACACACACACACACACACACACACACACACACACACACACACACACACACACACACACACACACACACACACACACACACACACACACACACACACACACACAGGGCCTCTTGATCGTTGATTCCTTTTCATCTGACTCAACTAATTGTAAGAAACAGCCAAGCCAACGCAGTGAGCCCTTACAATTGGCAGAATAAGTTGCAAGTGACGGCAAATCTCGCTCCCAAGCAACTATCCCGAGGCCGACTTTCGGCTGTCGTCTCTTGAGTATGAAGCTGCGGGAGGGAGCAAGACCTGGAACGGAGCCACAACCACACACACCTGATTCAGCCTTTTGGAACTGAAGTCATGTGTGACCAACACCCGGGATCTTGTGGAGATTCTCAGTGGCAACTCTCATTACTAGTAGCCTTATAGCATGACTTCACTGTCCTCATTTGTCTGAAAGGAATAGCAACAAGGCAAACAACAGCACTAACTTGGGAATCGGGCTTGTCTCCACATGGGGAGGGTACCTTTGTGTTTCAACACAAGTCCAAGAAGGGCCCCCCTGGTCAGTCGATCTCGCCTGTGGCCCCACCTGAAACACATGCGGGGCTTGGGTATGGTCGCATGGCTCACTTGCAATCAACAGGCCCGGTTTGGAATCAACAGCAAAACTCTTTGAACAAGTGGATCTGTTAGCCCTTCAATAACACATCAATGCTCATCTGCGAAACAAATTCTGGTTCCAGGACCATGACTAGAACTGGATCACATGCAAAAAGCAAGGTCACTCTTGTGACCAAACACATTTGGCTTCCACTTATATAACATGGACAAAGGCAAATCATCCAACTATCCATCCTCCCACAGGCAAGCGTAGACGTGCACAACCCCCTTTTGAAGAGCACACCCCTACATGTGCAGGCAAATGAACATTCAAGATCCCACTGAAAGGTTTGCCGCGAAATCCATGAGGTTGCTTTTTGGAGAACAACACCAATATTCGCGGAACGCTTCCAAGCCCTTCACACCCGGGCCTATTTGAGGATATGTCAATCGGACAATCGGACGAGCCTACGAACCGATCACACTATTACTTCGCGCCACGTTTCTCTCTTATGTGCTTTGAAGAAAGCAGAATGGATTTCTGCTTGGTTTTAACTAATCTTCCGCTTGTCTTGCTTAACTCGCAGCAAAGGGGACGGGAATCACAGCGTTGCCGACCACATTCATAGCGTTCCTAAAAACAAAGTCCTGACCTGCCTCCAAACTTCTCCAAAGCAGCAAAAAGCAGAGACCAATTACCCGAACCTGTTGCTCTCGCCAGAGTAACAATCCCCCCAAACTAAGATGCACAACCAGCATTGTCTAAACCAAAGGGCTCTCACAGAGCACACAGCGAGATTCTTGTCAGGATGTCTGTGCGCATCCCGAACACCCCTGGATCGCGCAGACAATTGCCGAAAAAACTCCTTCTTCACTTTCATAATGGCAACATCCGTACCAAATAACTTGGAAGGTTTCTGTTGGTGGCCAAGGTGAAGCTTGCTGTCCACTATTCCAACCCAAATCGGCTTTGCTATCCTTGGCTCCGTTTCAAGAGAAACCCAAAGGAGCTCGTTTAAGCAAAGTCAGTGTCTTAACCACAAACATGCGGGGCCCAAACTGGCTTTGCAGGATTCCTGCCTGGCCAGTGGGCATGGGCGACGGCAGCGCAGAGGCTGCCTTAGGGTTGTGGTCATTCCCAGAGGAATCCTGATCTGACTTCCTAAAGGGATCATGACCATCCCTATCGGTGTTCGCACATTTTATCTGAGACTCCGTAAATGGGACTGACCGTCTCAAATTAGAGGAACTAATTTCCTTTAGGACTGCTTTGCCGAGCCTTGAAGGGCACAGCTAACAAACAAATAGTGCAAATCGGACCCTTGTCAAACAAAGTGCGTACCACTGGCAACCAGCAGCACCCACATGGTTTTGCCACAAACCCAATGACCCCCGAACAAGGACCTACAGTGGCCCGAAAGGGCCACAAACTGTCGGACCATCTACTTAGTAGACAGCGGAAACTGAAACGTACCGTGTCTGATGTGGGACAATCATGATCCAAATCGTTAAGCATCTGTGCTCTCGAACTTTCTGGAGTACCTCAACACTTCATTGAACATTTCTCTGTGGCAGTGGAGCCCAGATACACCGCTCTCACGGGTTGGCCATGGGCAAGCAATGCGCCTGCCTAACAGTTTGGTCACCAGAATGACCACGGTCCATTGCCAGCCACGACACGAGGAAAGTATCTGTATGGTGAAACCTCATTGCACCCTCCCAAAGCTGCAAACACAACCCAACTAGCCTTGGCTGAATCACAGTTCCACTGAAAACCATAGCTGCCCCAATTATGCGGGCGGCATTTTGTTGGTTTCCCTATCCAGCCTCAGTGGGTCCAGTCCTAGGCCCTTGGCCCCTCGGCATGAGAGCCCTGCCCGCTCCGCCAGCTGCTGCGCGCTCCTGTGCGGCCCCTGGAAAACCCGTCCAGACTTAGTTTGGCCTGCACAGATCAGATCTTCGGATCCGGTTTTTGCTTCTCTGCCCGCACATATCGCATGGTTTTGGAGACCCCAGTTAAAGACCGGAAGCCAAGCATGACAGGGCTTGTCTGCAAATGGAATCTCCCAAATGGCAGCTTCCCTTTGGGTTCCCTTCCAAAATACCCAACAAAAGGCCGGCCTCAAAAGACGACACCGGTGCATAGTCAAAATCCTGGCGAGTGGTGGTCTGCACCTGTAAGCTGTATGTACACTAGGGCAACGTGTTCCACGGTCACCAAGGTCTCCCTCTTGATATTCTAAGGCACACGACCGCCGGCAACATGCTTTTCTTTCGAAGGCAACTGTCACGCCTTCAGCATTCTTCATGAGGGCTTCCTTCAGCTGGGGAAATCAAAGTTGCTCGTTTGTGAAAAAGAGCCACGCATACAAGGCGTGTCTGACATCAAAGGTTCGAACACTGGGTTTCGGATGAGCTTCTGAGCACCAACAAATGTCCTCTCCAAGCAGTGTCTGCAATTTGCAACCCATACATGCCCATGCCAAATGCCCAATGCCAGGGCTGAACCGTCAAAGGAACTTTTGCGAATGCGCACTCAGGTCTGTCTCAAACACTCACTCTGGCGTGCTTCCCTTGATGCACACCGGAGTTCAGGTGCAGGGTAGTCCATGAGTGGCACAGCATGCAAACACTTGCGTCGTTTCACGTTTCCTCTTGGGTAGCCCTTGCTCGCTGAAGTGAAGCTTTGTGAGAGTATGCTCATCCAAATCCACTTGCCACTTGAGTACATGCAATCAATCGGAGCCAAGGCCCTGACATCGATTCCATTTCGATCAAAGCTACGCCCCTTTCGCATGCTGTCAAACTAAAGCTGGACACGGAAGCCACTCGTCACTATTGGATCCATCTTTTTTTCCCCCGGAACCAGCAAAATCGTGCAATCAAGCATGCTGACCCCAAGAAGAGGATGATGTCTTGTAAACAAACTGACTACCACTTGTGCGTCAAAAAATGCACAGTTTCATGTAAAGCATTCAGGGCACAACATGTCCCTTTGCACGCAAGAACAAACATGGAAACTGAATAATACCCCTCAAGCGGACCATGCTCCTCTTTAAGGGACACGTTTGCTATTGGAAGGGCAAAGCTGTTTCTTGTCGAGCCGCGGGCGACAATCACATTCTTGACATGGACCTGACAAAACCAAAACCAACACCTAGCTATGAACAGGGCTCGACCCAACACCGTGCAAGGGTCTACTCGTCGTCCGCACCTGGTTGGAAACGAAAAACACACACACAAACAATCAAGCAACCAATCAGGCAATCGACCAACCAATCAATGAAGCAATCAATCAATCAATCAATCAATCAATCAATCAATCAATCAATCAATCAACCAACCAACCAACCAATCAATCAACCAATCAATCAATCAAATCCATTCCAATGCAATCCAATCAATCAAAGTAATCAATCAAAGCAGTCAAACCAATCAAATCAAATCAACATCAAAACAATCAAATCAAATCAAATTTTCAATGATCAATGACCAATGATCAATGAACAATGATCAATGACTGAATGAATGAAGGAAGGAATGAATCAATCACTGTTGACCAGTCTTTGGTTTGGCTCACGACCCGCAGCTTTGCGGCCAAAGCGCTGTGGGAGTACTTGCTCCGTGGGCCACTGCTGCATGGAACCCACCTGAGCGTGTTTTAAAGTGGCGTTGCGACATAGCCTTACATCCGTGCGAGGCTTCTGCAAAATTTCCCTTGGTCTATGCTCCATTTGGGAGGGACATGCGGGAACTCACTAAATTTCCCACCAAAACCAGAAGACTCACTAATTTTTGCAATGTCCTATTGGGAAACAACTAATCTTGATCATGGCTCAAGTGCTCAAATCACAGAATGTTCCGCTTGGACATGGCATCCAAGTTGAGGTGCTTAAATCCATGGCCTGAGCTTTAAACATGATTAGCTGATTGCAGAAGATGCAAAGAAGGCGGCTCAACAAGAACAATGGAGGGTTCAGCATTCACCAAATGGAACCATGTTGCGTGACAAGCCCGAGGCTTGTAGGCGTAGCACTGCCCTTCTTGTTTCTGAGACTCATCAATAGTGACCAGTATAGGCTTGATGCGCAAGATGCAGGCTGAGCGACAAAAATCAGCGACTGTCAACCGCTGATTTGTGGTTTGTGACTCGCAGCCTGTCTTTGGGTGTATCAGCTGCACATGACACCAGTCGATTCCGCAACACCGGCAACAGCGGGTTGTGTGCCATTGCTTGGCCATGCCTTCAGACGTGCTCCAGCATCTATGTCCACGATCATCAGCGCACCGAGCGGGCATCATTTGGGTCTGCCGTTCTGGACACGCAAGAAGCAGATTCTAGGAGCCGGCGGAACTCCATTGGGCACTGAACAGCTCTTCTAGCGGTGAAGCTATCTCCGTGCTACCTTGTGCTTTGGCCACAACAGCCTTGCAATACCATTCCATTGGTTCCCATCTTTACCCAGTCCAGAAAGCCTGAGACACATCAGCTCAATCCGCTGAACGTTTTTTGATCGTTCTGCTGTCTTGTGACCGAGTCAGGAAGCTAGTCGTGAATTGGGGACCGTGATTCATCTGGAACACGGCCACTCCAAAACATCACTTCTCCAACGGACCCAGAAATGAAAGATTCAAATGGTCGGCTTTGCACAAGTGAGAATAACATCATTTGGAAAAAAAACAACGCGGGCGAATGTGCAGTGCATCTTAGATATGCTGAATATATGTGCGCCGCTCGAAAGAGCAGCACTTACACTGCCGTCACTCTCCAGTGCAGAAAGCCAAGAGATGTGATGGGAGTCAGGGGACGTCTTCCTTATCCATTGTTCATCTCGAAGCAAGCGAGGACAACACAACCACACCTACTTCTCTCCTTGCCAAGTTCCCGGGAAAAAAACGGCTGTGACTGCGTGTGGCTCTAGATGGGGAAGGCCACGAAATGGCGAGCTCCCATTCTGTTTGAACCAACCCACAAAGGCCACCCTCAAAAGCGAGTCACGCTCCAAGCCCCCGCACGCTCGAGGGTGTCATTGATGGAAATCCTGCCTGAGCCAGGGTGGCAGGAAGCAGGACATGTGGGGTGTGTCTTTTTGGGTACCCCTGCTGGGCTGTTTTGAAGGCACAAAGGAAAACCACGAATGTATGGGCTTCTTCAATTTGAGAAGATCCACATACGGGGGTTGATCAAAAAGTCCTTTACATGGGATGACACTTGGGGAAAACCCGTAAAACAAATATTTCTTCCCACTAAGTGGGATTGTTGCCATGGTCATTTGGAGGCCGAACAGAATATTGATCACCCCTATGGCAACACTGACTCCAGGGTATGCTTGCGCCCCCTATATTGACACATACCCATGGCCATGGGTCAAAATCCCTTACGCTCAGTGAACATCCCAATTCCCACTAAAAAAGACTAAAATGGGTGGTGCACCTACCCCAAAATGATACCATTGGTTTTGACCCACAGCCACGTCTTTAGAGGAGTCTCCTTGTGGAAGTTGGACCTATATTTTGTTGAGTAAGTGGCTAGCTTTGCTCTCGCCCGGATCAAGCCCCTGCTTGAGGCATGGGCATGGCTTCTTGAACGCAAAGGAAACTCCTCGTTCTGGCCTTCACTTGGTTGTGAGACGGTTGCCACGCATTATAACTGAAGGTCAGCGACAGGAATCCCAATGGAGTTTGGACCATGGCACTGGTCCTGCCTCTCTGCCTCTCATGTCGGCCCCAGAAAGCTTACAAATGAGGTCTACTAAAACCCCTTAGGCACAAGGGATGGTGAAGGCCGCTGGGGCCTTCTCCAATCAACCTGTGCCAGGGGGTTTCTATCAGAGCTCATCAGGGAGGTCGATCTCATGCAACAAACACTCTTTTGAAGTTGGCCCTTTCACGGAACAGCTGGCTTGTCCTCGAACAATCTTGCTCGTCCTAGATCTAAGCTTTGTCAACCTCAATATGATCGGGAGAGAGAGAGAGAGAGTGCATAGAGGGGCTGCGGGCTACGACTGTTTTGTCTGCACCTGTGGAGAAGTATCAGCCAAAAGCAGTCCTGAAAGCAAGTCACTCCTTACTCAAGATGAAGCGTGTTGCTGTCGCAGCTTGCCGTTCATGGTCTTGAGCAAAGGATAAGGGATTTGTGGTCAAACTTCTCTGGAGGCATCCGACGGTGACATGCACTTTTTGGGCTACCGCTCGCAAAGTCCTGCTCACTTTGGAACTTTTTCTCGGGCTCATTCCGCAGGCGTCATCCCAAGGAAAGAAACCAAACTAGCAAAGCCGTGCTCAAGTGAAAAACGGCATTTCCGGAGTATTTGCGGGACCGCGGAAGTTTCCCCGGTTGGACAATTTGTCCGAACTACATCGCAACTGAGCATCCTTCTCACCCCCTTCACAAACTGTCTATACAGGCAACATCATGTTTCCCGCTCAACATGGCAAATTTAGCGGGGACACTCTTTGAATGGCCCTGAAGCTGCAATATTTAATCTTTGCAAAGAAGCAGAATGCAAAGAACAAACCACAAATCCCAACTTCCGCAATCCCTAACCAATTGGTGCCAGTAGAGTCACCCAATCGAAACCCGCCTCAAAGGGTGTCGGCTCCTGGAAGTGTCCTCCACTGCTCCAATTCGGGGCCTGAGAAAGAAAACAGCAACGGGCATGAGCTGGAACCACCTGGGAGGATATGGGTCTGTGTTCTTGTGGAGGGCACGCTTTTTTGCAGGGGATCCAAAAGGAAAACCCACCATGTTGGGTTCCCAGGAAAAGGAACCATGACTTCACGAAGGTGACGTCGCGATTTTGCTTGACCAGAAAGCATGCTTTTTTTGGAGAGGAAGACGCCCAAGCAAGGCTTTCAACTTATAGTTTCAGAACAGGCCCGAACCGCATGCTGCACAAATGTCGGGCGGTCAGGTGGCAAGGGTTGCCCAAGGGTCAGGCTACGCTTCCACGCAGGTCTCAAGGGTCACGACTGTTGAGGGCCTTTGCTTTCAACTGGAAGGCTCTGTTCTTTGAGTCCTTTCGTAGAACCCCTGGCATGTCACGGACACTGACCGACACCCAATGTGTGACTGGAGAATGGGAGATCTTTCTTGAAGGGTTGTTTTTGGTTGTGAAGAGAAGTGCCTGGACAAGGCGAGAGCCTTTCCTTGGAGGAATCACGATAATGGCACAAAAGAGAAAACATCACTGGAGGGCCTTACTGATAGCAGGCAGTCCTTCCTGGCAGGCCCCTTGCATGCAGCCAACAACACTCTGGGCATGCTCTTTGAGCGGACTGCGCCAAGTTCCGTGTGAACTTCTAAGGAAGTGTCGATTCTAGATCTACATTCTGCAAAACCAGAAAGAGCTAAAAAGCTAAGGAACCGGATGGCTGCGAGCCACCAACTTGGGCGTTCAAGCCACGTAAGCAGGTTTTAAAGCTGGTTGTAGGGGACGAACTTCGGTTGCCCCACTTATATCCATGGTTATACTTGTCATTACCCTTGGTTGATTTTGATTGGGCGTCTCAGTGTCCCTCATTCAGACCACTTTTGGAGGGCCCCCACCCCGCAAATTTGAATCAACCGCGGCTCACTTCTGATCGAGTGGCTTGGCAAAACAAAGTATCAAAACTTGTTGCCAAGGCCACCAAAGTTGCTGAAAGTATAAAGTCCAGGAACCAAGGGACAATGGAAGCTAACCTGGAGCGTCCTTGGTCACTTAGACTTCTGCCCTGAGCCCAAACGTAGGGCAAAACCAAGGGTCGTCAGCCGAATATGGTACACGTACACGTTTTCCTGCTTCGAGCTCTTTCCCAAAATCGGGCTGATCGTTCCTGCGAGATGATCGGTCGCTGAAAGGAGCGAGCAGAAATTGAAGTGTCAAACGAGAGCACATATTCGCTAAACGAGCGCAAATATCCGCAAATGAGAGCATAACACAAAACGTAGCAATTGCTCGCCTTCCTCCGAACAGATTGAACAACAAAACGCCTTGTTTTCCAAGGAACGCGTACTGTTCGAAGCATCGGACAGAAAAGCATGGCTCAATCTTACGTAACATAAACTTGTGACAAGGGGTGCCCCAGAAAGGAGCTGGTCTCTGCAGCCCTGTGCTTGTGCCACGCTAGCATAACCTTTGCATCAGACACCATCGTTAAATGTGTCGTCGTCTTCCTACCGCAAAAATGGAAACAAAAAACACCCATCACTTATCTGGCTTCCGCAAAACTGTCCGGAGGGCCAGCTGAAGTCTTCTTGTTCACTCTCCAAATGGTCCTTTTTTGGTTGCTCAGGTTGGTTCCTTCTGTCCCAGAAAGGATCCAAGTGATGCCCGTGTCAGCTAGAGACCCCTATAAAACCGATGCTGAAAATCCACCCCGACCTTATGGCGGAGGCAGATGGGGGTCCATTTTTCGCGCGATCTCAGATGCCGAATCCAACTGTAGAGTTCACCTTTTCCAGTTTTCAGCACGCTTTTAGTCCTCAGTTTGAGCCGCACTACACCAGCAGCTGCCCTTGCACCTCGCTGCTGTCTCCGCCATATTCTGGATGACCCCAGGTCACAACGGCCCCAGACTTAAGAATGGCAGCAAAAGCATGATCAGTTGCTTGGATGTGCTGCACGTTCCTCAGCTGCTCCTGCACCTGGCTGCTGTCTCCGCCTTCTTCTGGATCACCCCAGGTCACAACAGCCCCAGATTCGAGAATGGCAGCAAAAGCACGGCCAGTTGCTTGAATGTGTTGGACGTTCCTCAGCTGCTCTTGCACCTCGCTGCTGTCTGCGCCATATTCTGGATGACCCCAGGTCACAACAGCCCCAGACTTCAGTATGGCAGCAAAAGCGGCGCGAGTTGCTTGGATATGCTGGACGTTCCTCAGCTGCTCTTGCACCTGGCTGCTATCTCCACCATATTGTGCAAAACCCCAGGTCACAACAGCCCCAGTTTCAAGAAGGGCAGCAAAAGCACTGCGAGTTGCTTGGATGTGCTGAACGTTCCTCAGCTCTTCTTGCACCTTGCGGCTGTCTCCGCCGGATTTTGAACCACCCCAGGTCACCACAGCCCCACATTCAAGAATGGCAGCAAAAGCATGCTGGGTTGCTTGGATTTGCTGGACGTTCCTCATTTGCTCTTGCACCTCGCTGCTGTCCCCGCCCATGCGTGCATGACCCCAGGTCACAACATGTCCAGAGTCAAGAATGGCAGCAAAAGCAGCGTCAGTTCCTTGGATGCACTGGACATTCCTGAGCTGCTCATGCACCTGGCTGCTGTCTCCGCCAAATTCTGGATCACCCCAGGTCACAACAGCCCCAGATTCAAGAATGGCAGCAAAAGAACTGTCAGTTGCTTGGATGTGTTTTACGTTCGTCAGCTGCTCTTGCACCTGGCTGCTGTCTCCGCCGTGTAATACATTACCCCAAGTCACAACAGCTCCAGATTCAAGAATGGCAGCAAAAGCGGACTTAGTTGCTTGAATGTGCTGGACGTTCCTCAGCTGCTCTTGCACCTGGCTGCTATCTCCACCATATTGTGCAAAACCCCAGGCCACAACAGCTCCAGATTCAAGAATGGCCACCAAAGCACCGGCGGTTGCTTGGATGTGTTGGACATTCCTCAGCTGCTTTTGCACGTGGCTGCTGTCTGCGCCCCATTGTGGATCACCCCAGGTCACAACGTCGGCCCCTTGGCCATACCAAGCGAACACCCTATCAGTGGCAGCGAGTTTGCCAAGCTGCACAACCGCGGCCATAGTCTCTCCATCTCGCAAGCCGGCTTCGCTCAGCGTGGCCGTCAAATCGAGCTGCCGGCCTTTCGCAGTGAGCTGCAAGCGACACTGGAAATGCTGCTGTGCGACAGTCTTCAGCTCGCTGACGGGCATCTCCGGTGAGACTTCTACGGAGTAACCATCTCCGCTGGGCAAGTGAACATCCACCTTCATGGCACAGGAAGTTCTTCTGGATACATTCGAACTTCCAAACACGAAGAGACAATAACATGTAAATTCAGCATCTCTCGTTTCGAGTGGCACTTGAAGGGATTCTGACTTTTTGAAACTGTTCAAACCCTTTAATGCAAATATCCATCATGGATCTTACACTTTCCTGTGAACTGAAGTCAAACGGGCACCATTGAACAAGCAAACAACACGTCAGCGGTTCGGTGGAATGCACAACCGGACCTGAGACTGGGTCCAGCAAAGGGCATCCTCAAAATTACCCTCTAAATGGGTGGAGAAGTCATATTGAGACCGCCAAATCTTCACTGGGGACCCAGTGAAAGGTGGGTCGCGGCTTTGCGTCATGCGCAAGGAGCATACTCAATGCCCCAAATAGGAAGTGTTGCTTTCGGGCTTACTTTTCGCTCAGGTTGGATTTGTTGTGGCAGAACACTAAAATTTGATCCCAAGGAATCCATCGAGTAAATAGTCATGGCAATATACAATCCAGTTGCAAACTGAGAATGGGACGCAACGCGTATCAACGGGGAAGGGCTTTGCACAAACGACGGCGCTGATGACGATGATGATGATGACCCACAAAACAAACTGCAGAACAACAAGGCTTCACGCACGAGAGCCACGCATGCGTGGCTTTCACAAAGGACGAGAAACTTTGGATCAGCAATTTGCGAATGTTTCTGTTGGCTGCTAACAACGCAGCAGCATCGCACAGCTAGCCGCAATTGAATTTAACAAGCTGTGCAGATGCCATGATTTGTGCGGACATGTGCTTCAATGGAAAGCAGGCCTTCCTTCTCATGGAAACCTCCTCCGCCTCCCCGTCCTGCCTGCTGCCCTCGGGGAGAACTGGGGCAGGGGCCCTGGCAAAAGCGCTGTCATTTGCTCACTTTGCTGGCTGCCATTGCCGGCTGCCTTGCCGGAAACCCTACAAACATACGCTGCCAGAACATGCTCATTTCCCCGCACGCCGAGCAAAGCCCCGCCTGTGAAGGCATACACGGGGAGCTCCCGAAGGGTGCGGCCTGCCAATGAGATGGGATGCAGCAAGTGGGGCGTGGACTTGCGTTCACAAGAATGTTCCAGAACCCCTCGCCATTCACACGCCCAAAGGTATACTTCCTTCCCCAGAAGCACAATCTTTGCGAGAAACATATCTTTCGTGAATCTTTCGCAACCCCGTCGCCGTCGCCGTGCACTTTTGCTTGCAGCGAGCGACGGGGGCCATTTTTGCCGCTCCAGTTTCGATTGCCAGCGCAGTGACCATGCCGGCCTGCAAAACTTGCTCCAAAATGGCCCAGCCAACGTTTTGACTTTCAGGCAATGCAAGTAAACACCTCTCTGTCTACTGTACCAGGGAGTGGGGCCTGCACATATGTAAGCGAGCAAGCATGCCTCCAAGAAGCCTTAGCTAAATCTCTAGAACACCTCTCTTTTTTAGACTCCTTTGCAGATCTTTCGTGGGGACAAACACCCGCAATGCTATGGTCCCCTACAGTACAAGTCCTGGGAGCTTTTGACCACATCCCACATGGGTCTTTCTCTAAACTGGGGGCCCCATAGTGGTTGGTGGTTACAGGCAAGCCAGAAACACACTCACCACCTATATGGATGGATCCCTTAGAGAAACACCTCTCTGGCCTCATTTGCTGGCGTGTGAGCATGAAGATCATTGGGCACAGGCAAGCTTGAAACTGTGCGTCGATGGAGCTTGTTTTGTTCACGGTTTGTGACATTTTGAGTTGATGAGCATTTGGTTCAAGAAGCTAGGCAGAAACTGCCCAGAGCACGGCCGATATTCAACTTGGCTCTGAACATGCAACACGACGGGTTCTTTCTATGTCGTGTCTTTTGGGGCATGGTTCTCTCTTTTGCTTTTTTTGGTCCAGTTCTTGCATGAGCGCTTTCTCCTTAAGCCTGCATCTTGGTTCTTGCTTGTCGTTGCATGTGGTTGCTTGGAGCTTGGTTGGTTGTTGCGCGCCGCCCCGCAGCCAATTTTCTTAGCCCGCATGCCCCAGTAGCCAAGGCCTACTCGGGTTTGGGGTCACGTGTTGCATCATGGCTTAATGGTTTGTCTTGGCCATGATTGTGCGTGCATGTGTCTCGACAGCTTGATTTGAGATATCATCACCTTATGCTATTGCTTGTTCGTTCAAGGCTTCCTTGCTGTGGAGCTTGTTTACCAGTTGGAGGCAGATGTTCTCTTGACCAGTCTTGCTTTCTCCTTGGCCATGCACGGGTATCCCGGACAACAAGGAGTTGAATCAGTTGATTTCCTTTGCCATCCGCCTCCTCCGCCAAGAGCGTCATATGCTGCCCCTGCTGCGGCCCAGCCGGCAGCATGCCGCTTTCCATTGGCCCCTGCGCCTGCACCTCTACACACCACCTCCGCCAGCTGTGCTGCCGAGTTTGTTTTTGTTCCTTCGCGGGGGCCATGCCCTTGCAGTAAGGTTGATTGCATACTTGGCAGGCTGGGTTGACCCCACATTGATTTGCCTTGTTATCCCACTGTCGAGAACCTTGTGTGCCAGCCTTTTGGCATTCATAGTGGGCATGCCTACTCTTGAAGTCACCCCTGTAGCTAACAAGTGTCTTCAATATACAAGTCATGTTGGCTGATGCAGCCACAGTCAGTTGACCTCTCACTGAGTTCCCCAACTCTCCGTTGAGTCTGGCGAATTGGCTTTAGCCTTTGGGGTTCGAAGTTGCATTGCCCAAAGGACCTGGGAACCAACTGCTAACCTTTCCGGGCAATGCGCCAAAGCGGGAAAACCAGGCCAAGACACCGGCTTAAAGCGAGTCACGTCGCCATCCCCTGACCACTGACCCAGCCTGGGAAAGCTGCCCCGACGCGAAAGGCGTTGCCTGAAAGCCAACTTGCAGATGCCAAGTTGGGAATGTCTTTCTTTGGAGTTGGCGCCTGTTTCATAGGGGACACCCCGAAGGGACACCAGCTATTTACGTGGTCTCCCCCCATTTTGACACAAAGAGGCTTGAGTTGGGAGGTGGGCAACCAAGCTTTAGCAGTGGCTAGAACTTTACGCAATGGTCAATTTATTATGCAGGTTTGTG
Source organism: Effrenium voratum (assembly GCA_963377175.1). Classification (NCBI taxonomy): domain Eukaryota; class Dinophyceae; order Suessiales; family Symbiodiniaceae; genus Effrenium; species Effrenium voratum. Next base: position 44,567 of record CAUJNA010001730.1, on the reverse strand, counting down.
GGTAGAATGCACTTAGAGCCATTCGGGCGCTGAATTTCGTGACCAAACCCTTTGCGACCGTACCTTACCATTTAGTCTCCTGCAAAGGTTTCTTACAAGCACTTCGTTGCCTAATGCCTTCTTTGTAGTCAATTGCTACGACCCTTCCTTGGATTGCCAAGAGTATCTTCAAAACTGAGAGAAGCACACATGCGCGCAAGCACGCACTTTGCAAACATTCCAAAGCTTCATTGACTTTCAGTCTAAGAAGCCACAAGGCATCCTTCTGAGCGCTCTCCTGAGAGGGAGTCGTCGACAGAGTCTGAGGCAATCATGCTCTTGGGAAGTTGGCATATGACCTGCTTAAGAAAAAGCTCGGCAACGCCCTTTGTTGCAGGACTGCAGTGTGAAAGCCAGCCCAGAGACCACTCACTCCACACTCATGCTTTCACACACACAAATAGTTCGATTCGGCCTAAAGCCATCTTTAAGCAAGCCCAAACCTGCCCCAAACCAACTAAATCCCAACCCAACCTTCACCCTCAGTAAACTCCAAGCCAGTCAGAACCCTACCCTACAGCAATCTTAGGCAACCGAACCAGCGCAAATCTTCGCTCTGCCAGCCAGCCACAGCCAGCCATCCAGCCAACCAGGCCTTCCGAGTGAAGGCGCGTGCCAGGGCTAGAACACAGAACAAAACCCGCAACAAAACCAGCAATGGAGGCATCCGGATCATAGCTCAATGACTAAGGGACACAAAGGAATTGGGCGTTGCTGTTGCGATGTCCTTGGCCCATGGCAGCTTTCCTGGCTCTTGCAAACATGCGCAGACTCCTGCTTCAATGTGAACCAGGCAACGCTCTCGTACTTGAATCTGGGGATCTCCAGAAGTATCCCCAACTGCCCTGAAAAGGCTTTGAATGGACAAAATACACAGCTCGGATAATTTCTGTGGGACAGCCCTCAACTTAAAGAGAGCTGGGGGATTTGTAACAGTACGCAAGTGTCCGAAAGGAACTGTAAGTTTTGGCCCATTGAAGGAACACTTCTTAGCATATCTGAATTCTCGTCTAAATCAACAGGATCACGTCCGCAAAGGCTGGGACACTGCTGCCATGGATCCGTGGCTTACGTCGGGGGTGTTGACTTCGAGCCAGATCCGTGGCTTCCTGGCCCACTCTGCCCCGCCTGTCGCGGGGAACTTTGGGGGCCCTGACAGCGCTCCAGACCCGGCATCGCACACTCTCTTTGCTTAGGGGTTGCACTTGGAATGGTTTTTTTGGGCATGTCTCAACATGTCGAGCCCAACATTGTCTTCATCAAAACAAGTCAAGTTCAGGGCCACAATACTTGCACCACGGACGCATCTGGACATTGCGCCTGCGAAGCCATACCAGGCGAGCCCCCAAAAGGCACCTGACGAGAATTGCTTGGCCCCGGCTCCTTCCGGCAACTGATGTAGGGTGGGTTTTGGGTTAGTTTATGATGTGGGGGGGGGGGGGGGGTGAGCATGGGCCAAGGGTCTATGAGGTTGCTTTCGACCTGGTCTATGCGCGTACACAGGCCGCCAGGGGTCTGATTATTCTGGTGCGTATGCTTCGGACATCCAGCTAAGAAAGGTCCCCACAGGCAAGCTTGCTTGTGCATGAAAAGGTATCTAACAAAAAACAGCGTTGTCGTTGGCTCATGTTCAACTTGGCCCCTGCGCGTCTGTGCCCGTGGTGAGCTCTCATGGATTTGGGCCTATGGCCTCACAGTAAGTATCAGCGATGAGCATTTTCCTTAGAGCCTGGGTTTGACGCGCCATTCTGCAACTATTTTGGTGGTCCCACACTTCTGATCTATCTGAGTGGGCTGGCAAAACATGTCCGAACTCCTTGTTTGCCACTAAATGGTCTCCCAACCCAGTATAAGCCCGGGAATTCAGGGAGTGAGACAATGACGCCCCTGGCAGCGGCGCTGAACAACCGACCCATGCTTCACAGGAAGTGGAAGCGGCTGGCCACTTTGGGGGTGAAACGGGGCTAGCTACATTCAAGCACAGTGCCTGTGATGGCTTGACTGTGCAGCCAACACGCTTAAACACGGCTGCACGTCTGTCAATGTGTGTGCGTATGTGTACGTGTATGTGTGTTTGATTTCACACTTTTTACACACAAGTGTACCGGCATATTTTGGAAAGCTCGCAGTGTGCTGGTCTGGCGTGTCATCCAAAGGATTCCGGCAGAAAAGTTGAAGAGTACCTGGGAAAATTGGCGAGTCCCTTGGTTTTTGTGGGACATTCAGTGACTTCCCCACACCGCTCCCAGAACGGACCAGTCATTTTGACCCAAACATCTGCAGTGCCGAGCTCCATTCCACGACCACTGCGGAGCCCTTAAACCGATCTCTCGACCAGCCTGGCCCTGAGAGGCGAAAGGCATCGCCTGGCGAGACTGGCCCTGGAAATCTGAGCCCACCGTTCCAAAAGTTAAACAACAAAAACACATATTGTTGAGACCCTGTTTCACATCTAGTCCAGCCTAGAATTTGAAATAGTTTTGGAGAACAAGGAAAATGAACAGCTGCCCACTTCTTTACCAAATCTGTTTCGCGCATACAAAGCACCCCAGAACCACCCCATGAATCCCAGGCCCTGGTTTCTGAGCACCAGAACCGCAAAACCTACTGCATCCCGTGGAGCCCTTGGGGGGCTGGACGTGATTCCCTTTCGGAAGCAAAGTTTTGTGGCAGTGGTAAGGTTTGGACATTTGGACACTTCAACGTTTTAACCAAGCCTTGAGAACTGCATATGAAAATCAATCTTACAGAATCCGGCCCCTGGCCAACAGATTCCTTTCTGGGAAACCAAAAGGGCAAGCCATTTTTGGCGTGCAGCGCCTGCCGGGCCACAGAAACGAGCTTCGTGCCCGCGTTCACGCGCAAGCCGTTGTACGGGACTCCGCATGTCAGGCAAGCCTTTGCAAGCACCCCCTTTGCAGGGGTGAGGTCAATGACTGCGTTCGCCTGAATATTGTCCAGAATTGCCTGGCAAAAGCTGATCTGCTTTGACTCCTGCCAGAAGAGGGGCTGCTCTTGCCTCATGATGTTGATCTTGCTCTTGTCGTGCCATGCCGTCAAAGGAACTCTGGAGTGCACTCTCGTGTGGAACGCAGCAGCCACAACTTTTAATGTTCTCTTCCTTCGCGGTCTTCACCATTGTTCCGCGCATTGTTCATGGCTGCTTTTCTGTGGGCAATGTTGGCTCAAGAACATTGAGGCGCACGTTTACTAGCGACCTCATGACTCATGCAAGTCAACATGTAGCACGTCCCTCAAAGACTTGCTTCAACCAAGCTTGTTGAGTCCCCATGAGTGACTGCAGAAAGAGTGGCTGCATGACCGTGTGCCGAACATCAAGCCCTGGCTTGATGCATTCCCAAATCTCACATACACACAAGAAATCTTCAAGGGAAGCTCGTCATACTCGAGCTTGCCATACTTGGCGCAATCGGGCTGACCAGCATCTTGGGATCCTCGTCAACGTTGCAACTCAGACTGCTTGCGAAAAAGTGCGTTCCCTATCAAAAGGAATTGCAGACATCTTCTGAGGGGTCGGGTCACACTTTAGTTGTTTATCCAACTTTGCCCAACCTTGTGCCAATCAGGGACACATGCGGGTGCCAAGAAAGCGGTTCATCATGCGTATGCAGGCTGCTTTTCGCACTGGGGCTGCTGAGAAAGAACACCGTTGCGCACCCATGACCGCTCTCAGTGCATTGAGGTTACCCAAAAATGCGCAACACATCATATAGAAGCTTCAGCACCCTTCTAATTTGCTAAACTCCGAGGCGGCCAACGGGGGCCAACAACATAGCTTCCCTTTTCCTGAAGAACACCTGCTCTGTTTGCCCCGTCGTTTAAATACGCGTTTTTTTGGACAGCGCCCATAGGCGTTCCATGCCTCTCCCCTTCCGTTCCCCGCCTGGCGAGGGGAGCTCACGCCCTGGACTCTCAAGGCTAAGCCATAAAACGTGTCCGAGTCGTCCGAAGGATCACTCAGCCTATCTGAAATTTACAGAGTGCTCTTTATGCCTTTTGGATCCCTTGTTCTGAGGTGCAGCCAAAACACAAGTCTTGCATCTCGATTCACACACTGTGTTTGCGCGGCGCGCCGCATGTCGTCAGCAACACCATCTGATCGGTGCTGAGAAATCATCCTCGTAACGGCGTGACGTCCAGCTCGGTTTCGCAAGATAGTAGGCCCAAACATGGCAAGGTTGTATTTTGGGCGTCCCTTTAAACAAAGTTATCAGAACAGACGGAAGGTCGTGCCTGCGCCAGGCATGGCGCGCTCCCAAAGGGCATCGCCTGGCTCCCGGATTGCCCTGGTCGTTGCGCAAGCGAAAGAACACACGCGGCGTTCCGTACGGCATTTGAACCTTACACCACTCTGCTGAGAACGGGCAGGGTGACAAGGGAACCAACGGCACCGAGTTTGTGCAGTGACCGCCTCAGGAAAGTCTTGGCAATGTTCAGCACTCTGCAGTTGAAGGTACCCGACAACTCTTGTGTCTATGGAGTTAGCTGTTGTCATCTGCCGGAAGCCAACAGTACCTAGTGACTTCCTTCAAAGCAACATGCTCTCTGGCAGAATTTCCATGGATTCCAGAAACCCCTCACTTTCTGAGGATTGATTTAATGTGAATTCGTTGGGAGCAAAGCCAACTTCTAGCCATGGCCCGGGTGACCGAACTTCCCGGTGAGCCTGCCGCGGTGAGCTTGGGCAAGGGGCCTGACACGAAGTGTCTCCCGGCGATTGGCCCAAACACACAGCCCTGAAACCCCCAGTTCCTGACGCGGAGCGGCAAAAGGCCAAACTTTTTCTTCGCCACTGACTTGGTCTTCCTACTTAATATCAAACAACATGGACGACATGGCGGAATAAAAAACAACAATTTCGTGATTGTTGGCTACAATGATGCGCCCTAGTCAATGCCGGGCCTCAGGAATCATAACATGGTTATCATTCTTCTGGTCTCGAACATGACTTGGTTTGTTTTGAAAAAGCAAAGGCGACCAATGATGCAAACTAGCACACACGTTTGCACAAGACAATCCACGGCACAAGCGACGACATACCTCTTTGCTTGGACCCCAATTCTTAACGCAACCGTGCCTGAAACAAAGGCATGTTGCACAGTTCTATACAGTGCCCAATTTAGACTTGGCACGTGGCAAGCAGCGTGGCTTGCTAGCTGGCGAGATCGTGTGAGCAGTGATACTCCTGTGGCATGGCTTGGCATGCTGTGATGTAACCCCAGTCCCACAAATAGCAGCTTGACAACCGCAAATCATTGACGGAATTTACGACTTGGACAATCCAAGATCAACCAGCACACCATGAAGGGCAAACATACTGTTCTTCGAGGTATCTATAGTCTATACCTAAACTAGTTCAGCTTTGATCACGTGGCGCAAACAAGCTGCACTTGCCCAAAGTTTAGTCTAGCAATGCGTGGACCATTAGAAGCCAAGCGATAAAGGACGTTTTCCCTGACATGCTACGTATGCACACATTGTCCGTGCTTGGCACCTGCATTTCGCGCAGGATTCTATGTGATCGAACTACTTGAACATGAGGGATCCTTGTGAAAGGAGCCTTCATGATGGGTGAGGTTGCAACGCCGCTTTGTAACGTTTTCACTTGTCTAGATTCCATACAAGTGTGAAACACACAGGCAACATCTGAGACTGGCTACCCTCCAGCAGGCCATGGTGGAAACTCCCCTTGGCCGACCCCTCTGGTACAAATGGCGGCCCTTCATGGGCAAAACGACGTGGTTGACGAACCAAAGTAGAGTCTCCAACCGTGCGCACAGTCAGCTGGATGGGAGAATTTGCGGGGCATCCAAAGACGGCCCCCCCGCCTGGGAAGGCATTGAGCTCCCGAACGGCGCCTGACTTCGAGAAGTACGCCACTCAGACCGCCCCATCCCCGGACCAAACGACGCCAACCACAAACCACAACCATCCCAAGCCTTGGGTGCTGTTGACCCCTGCAAAAAGTTTAACTTTTTGGAGGTTTAGTGGAAAACACCTTGGTTTCCCAAAAAGATAAAGTTTAAAGATCCAACCCAATAGCAGTCAAGAAACTACCCTTGAGATCGCAACTATAGAAGTGAGCTCTGCTTTCGGGGCATCTGCCCGGGATGGCGAGCCACTCAGCCACACTCCCAAAGAGTTGCGGTCTTGGAGCTGAGCGGACCAGCCAAAGCGTGCTAGCTCGCTGTTTCTCAAGAACACCGCTCATGGCATCGAATGCGTGTTGTTCAAACAGACTCCTCCAAGGGCTTAGTCTTCTTTGCTCTTGGAAACCCATTTATCAAAGGGTCCTATTTTTCACCCACTGCCATACTCAAAAATAGGCCCCCGAAACCCACAACAAATCATCGCCCTGTGCTGCGCTCTATTCCAGCCTGACTCTGCGACATGAACGGAGGTGCCTGGCAAAGTTTCTGCACAGATTGAGGGAAACGGGCAGTCTGGGAACCCTGTTTTCACGATCTGCCAACAAATGAGCTATGAAGAAAGATTCTGCCTAGAGGGGAGCTTGGGAAGTCGGATGATGCCCTGCCCCGGCCAACCGAATACGCGCAAGTTGCCCATGCAGACTGGTGATTCTTATTGAGCCACCCAGATGTTGATGAGACATACGTACACCATTCACCACCTTCCTGAGACTGAGGTGCTTGGTGGTTGAGGCTTTGAGGTTTTTGGTCCTTCCAACGGACCCTCTCCAGCTTCGGGTTTTCTTTCCCGCCATCACCTAGGAGGACAGTTCGAGCATTTGGGTTGCTTCAGAGTGGTCCACCCAAATACTTCGGAGATGAATACCCTTCAAGCAGGCATGACGAAGAATGGCTTCCATCCAGTAAGAAAGCAACATGATATCCATGCACAGGTTTCGGTTCACACGGAATTTCTGGAAGCAGTTGAGCTAGTCATACCTTTGCCCCGAACTAAACCAAGCCTAACACTAAACCAACCCCAAACCAACCTTGACCCTCAGCTCGTGCTGGTGCCTGGGTCGGGGCCCGCCGGGACAAAATGGTATGGCACCAAGAAAGATCTCTTGGTGAAGTCTCCCTTCCGGCAGCCCGCGGTTTGGCCGGAATGCCTGAAGAAGCCTCTAGAGGGCTTCCCGGAAAGAGAAACCTGTTTGGGGCTGGTGGACAAAGGAGCCTTTAGACCACCTGCCAGGCATGATTCGACTACCGTCCAGGACATGGGAAGAACATCGTTACCGAACCAAACAATTTGGGTCTCCGCGGCTTTCCCATGGCTGGCTCCTGTGATCTTGTGGCTCCACAGCCCCGCCTGCATCCCTTGCGCCCAAGCGCCCACCTGTCACGGGAGCCACCAAAGCGAGAGCGGGCGTTGCTGCAGCCCAAACAGATAAGGCAGTTGTTCCGAGCCGAGATTTGAATCAGGCATTCCTATGGAAGCTGTCAGACAAACAAACGTGTATGTTTCCAGCTTGTCAATCCATGTGGTCCATGAGTCATGGAATCAGTTGAGCAGCAATTTCTGTCTGGTCAGGTGCAATGTTGGCCCTTCGCTTCCATGAAGAGAGGTTCGACACCCCACAGTTCACTGTCCATGACTCATCGCCCTTTGATCCGAAACACCCTAATCCCTAAGCCCTGAACACATGTAACAACCCCCCTAGCCCATGGTTTCCCTGTGTTAATGCTAACACTCAGAGTCTCAGAGACTCTCCACTGCCGAGGACAGATTTACCAAACCAATCATGGCTATTTTCCCTCAAAACCAACCTGCAAAACAACACAAGAAGCCAATTGAGCAGCGCCCTTCTTGGCTTTTGATTCCACCAGCATGGTCAAGGTGTAGGCTCGCCTGTAAATCCTATGAAACCAAATGGGGTTCTACCTGCCAACATGGCCAATAGGGGTTGGGGGTTTTGGGCGCTGATCAAGGCTTTGTGTCTGGGCCGGTCAACGCTCCAGCTGGTTTGACGCCCGGCTTCTTGGGAAACAGCGGCCCTTGGCATTTCACGACACCACCTCTAGGACTCACGTCTCTTTGCCTTGGGCTTCATATGTGGATTTCACTTGTAACATGACCTAGACGTCAGCGTCAACTAAGCCGGATTGGGTATGGCCTTGACGAACGCACACATATTTCTTGCCTCATCATCTTCAACAAAATGAACATGCTCCTTGGAGGCTTTGGACCAACTTGGGATGTCACCAATAACATTTGTACGGGTCACCAGGTCTTGCAACCTCCCCGTCTTCGTCTGTGTATATCTTATCGCTCATCATCACAAAATACAGTGGTGATTTCTGCGTGAACATCTTGCAGGGTTTTGATATCCTGCCCCGTCACAAGATGCGGTTGTCAGCGCAAGCTGGCATCTACAGCCTCTGCCTTTGTAAATCTCGTGCAACAAGTGCAACACCTGCAACTCGTGCAAGGACTTTTGGTTCTGACCTGTTTACAAGGCTGACATGCGGGGGGTCCCTAGAAGTCACCCGATCCGCGCACTTTTCGGCGTTTGCGCAGCCTGCCTCCGGTTCCGCGCCGAAGGGCGCCTGGAAATGGCGCGCTTGCGGCGTGCTGGAGGGTTCGGCTCCGCTCTCGGGGTTTGGCCCAGGGGAACCCCCAACATGGGTTGGCTTTCTTTTGGCTTCCTTTTGAAACCAAAAGGGGGGCACTCTCAACAAGACAGGTGTGCAACTGAAGCTTCGAACACCTGCCATGCTGCCACGCTGGTGTTTGCTGGGAATCCTCGCTCGTCCAAGCTCCTCCTTTCAACTGATGGGCATTGTTTTGTTCCCCATCTGAGCCCTATCTTTTGCCCGATGAATGATTCGGCCCATATAAGCCGACCGTTGTACCTACTTCCAGAGTGGCCTGGCCAAAAATCGCAAACTTGTTCTTCGCCACAATTGTTCAACCCCAACAAGCGATGATCAGGTCCGAGTCACGGAACTCAATGAGCCCCCCAGTGGATCTCCATGGGCGAACAGGGGGAGGTTTGGTTGTTGATTCCAAAGGGGTTTGAGCAACACTTTGGATGTCTGAAAGGCAAGCTTTTTGCGTCCCAGATTTCCTGGGCGGCCCCTGTTACAATAGGCCTAGTTTCAAGCTCAGCTGCTCTTGCACCTGGCGGCTGTCTCCTCCATACTCTGGATGACCCCACGCCACAACAGCCCCAGATTCAAGAATGGCAGCAAACGCGTGCTCAGTTGCTTGGATGTGCTTGACGTTTCTCAGCTGCTCCTGCGCCTGGCTGTTGTCTCCTCCCCCACGCCACAACAGCCCCAGATTCCAAGAATGGCAGCAAAAGCGGCCTCAGTTGCTTGGATGTGTTGGACGTTTCTCAGCTGCTCCTGCACCTGGCTGCTGTCTCCTCCATACTCTGGATGACCCCACGCCACAACAGCCCCAGATTCAAGAATGGCAGCAAACGCGTGCTCAGTTGCTTGGATGTGCTTGACGTTTCTCAGCTGCTCCTGCGCCTGGCTGTTGTCTCCTCCCCCACGCCACAACAGCCCCAGATTCCAAGAATGGCAGCAAAAGCGGCCTCAGTTGCTTGGATGTGTTGGACGTTTCTCAGCTGCTCCTGCACCTGGCTGCTGTCTCCTCCATACTCTGGATGACCCCACGCCACAACAGCCCCAGATTCAAGAATGGCAGCAAACGCGTGCTCAGTTGCTTGGATGTGCTTGACGTTTCTCAGCTGCTCCTGCGCCTGGCTGTTGTCTCCTCCCCCACGCCACAACAGCCCCAGATTCAAGAATGGCAGCAAATGCGCGCTCAGTTGCTTGGATGTGCTGGACGTTTCTCAGCTGCTCCTGCACCTGGCTGCCGTCTCCTCCACACTCTGGATCACCCCACGCCACAACAGCCCCAGATTCAAGAATGGCAGCAAAAGCGGCTTCAGTTGCTTGGATGTGCTGGACGTTTCTCAGCTGCTCTTGTTCCTGGTTGCTGTCCCGCCATCATCTGGATGACCCCAGGTCACAACAGCCCCAGATTCAAGACTGGCAGCAAAAGCACCGTCATTTGCTTGGATGTGCTGGACGTTCCTCAGCTGCTCTTGCACCTGGCTGCTGTCTCCTCCATACTCTGAATGACCCCACGCCACAACAGCCCCAGATTCAAGAATGGCAGCAAAAGCGGCCTCAGTTGCTTGGATGTGCTGGACGTTTCTCAGCTGCTCCTGCACCTGGCTGCCGTCTCCTCCACACTCTGGATGACCCCACGCCACAACAGCCCCAGATGGATATTACACTTTACAGGCGGCAAGCATGGAATGCGCCAGCTACCCTCGTAGAACATAGCCACAGTAGCATTCCACACGCACACTCGCTCGGGGCATGGCGCGGCGTGCCTGGCGTGGGGAAGCGAAGCCGCTCGCCTGTGTCGAATTGCGGGGGCCATGTTGATTCACGGAAATCGCTTCGCACGTTTATTAGACCCACTTCAAAAGTCAAAGTCTTGTTCTTCGACCCCTCCAGAAAGTCAACTATTTGGTGGCCAGAAAAGGTTCAAGGACCAACGAAAGAGCAACCCAAATCAACCAGCAGTTCAAAACGGTCGACAAGAGAATGCAGGATTGCCCCAGGCCGACAGCGCGATTCCTGGCATGACAAATCGTTTGCGCCTCCAATCAAAGAACCCGTGGTTTTGACACAGTTTGCCGGAGGTGGTTCAATGCTGAATAAGTTTGCCAGCTTAGAAGCTATATAGAGGCGGGCGAGCTGACCCATGCAAAAGCTAGTTACCATTTGCTAGTTCGTCATTGAGCATATCAATATTCTCTAAAAGCTTGCCCTAAAAATGGTAGTTGCTTGCTGTGGTACTTCTTCAACCCTAAGAAGTCGCCAGGCGCGCTGGTAGGGCATGCGTAGCCTCTGGCTCACAGCCCAGCAAGGCTGTCCATAGCACGGGGCCCGGTTTGCCTTCAAACCCAGCTGTACCCTTTAAAAGACAGACCCAATATGTGATCCCTGAATGGCCTGCCCACAGGGTGATTAATCAGGGATCAACATCCCTCAGTATGAAACCGTTGGTGGGTTGGGGATCCCTGGCCTTTTCGGTTTGCCCCCTATTAATCCGATGTATTCTTGATCCTGGTTCATTCATCGCACCCCTAGGCGCTCCTGCCTTGGATTCTTCAAACCTTTGCCAGTCCTCTCATCAACTGGGTGTTTCTCAGCGATGCCCTTTTGGGATGGCGTTGCTGGAAAGCCAAAAGGCACCATATTTTGGGGCCCCCTATTTGAATGCACACCCAACTGATGCCATGCCAATGTGCATGCAGAGCAAAGCCACACTTGCCAAGCCCGAAGAGGGGCGCTGCGCATGGATGCGCACGGAATGCTTCTTCGAAGCTTGTATTTGGATGCGCACGGAATGCTTCTTCGAAGCTTGTATTTGGTTGAACTGTCTCCCCTCCTGGTTGGTTGCTTGGTTGCTTGGTTGCTTGGTTGCTTGGTTGCTTGCTTGCTTGCTTGCTTGCTTGCTTGGTTGCTTGGTTGCTTGGTTGCTTGGTTGCTTGGTTGCTTGGTTGCTTGGTTGCTTGGTTGCTTCATTTGTCCCATCTGTATGTGTGTTTCGACGTTTGCTTCAATTGCTTCAACTTGGCTTGTTGGTGTATCTCCAATCCTTCGTGCTTATTTTCTGAGCGGGGAGGTCTCACTCGCAGGGTTCCGACCGTGCCTGCTCCTGCGAAGGCAGGCTGCCAGGGACCTTGAGCACGAGTCAAGATGGTTGATTCACATATGTCAAGATATGACACACACACACACACACATGTATGTACATATATTTATATATAAGTATGTTTGTTTACACATGTCTACATATACGCATGCACGTAGATGGCAACACGACATACACATTTGATCTTGGAATATATACTTGTACATGTGTGTGTATATATATATATATATTATGCATTCTACATGCAGAGATCCACGTGGCAGTGATGATTGCCAACTAAGGTTCATATCATAGGTCTTCATCGCAATCTTTGTTTAACCAAAGAGTCTTTAGTGGGTCGACGCTCAACTACTTTTTTCGCATTTGGTGTATGCCTCCCACTGCGGCGTCTTCCTTCACCTGTGCGAGAACTTGGCTTTTCCTACAGGCAACTAAGCCATGCGCTGTGCTCCATGAGGCTTCTTGGACAAACCTATGAGCCATGTTTTTGAACAGGTCAGGGGAGTTTTGCGTAGCCTCTGGCCTTGGCAGCTGGATCTAAGAATTAACGGGGCTTGCAACTGCGGGGGCCCTGGGATACCTGCGCACGATTGTCGCATCCTGGAAAGTGAAACGTGTACCTCAAAGTGGCCAACCCCACAATTGAGCCCTCGCTTTCCCGGATTCCCCATTGACGTGTGGTTTCAGAAGTATCTATCTTGGCGGGCTTTATTATTAGGGTTGCTGGTTTTTGGGCCAGAACTGTTTCAAACTGGTTGCTTAGTCCTGGCATCAAATAGGATAGGGGGACCCTTTGATCTGCAGAAACAGTGTTCAAATGCAACTTCCGAGTAAGAACTGTTAAAGGGAAGGCGCCCTTGTCTTTTTCAAAACGAAACCTTCTCAAGGACGCAATGGAGACCCTAAGAATAAAACCCTTGTCACGTAAGGCAACCCTTTGGTGACCCCGAATAAGCACATCCGCAGAGTTTCGCTGAGTGAATCTGGCTTCAAAAGAGTTTCGTATTGGTTTAGTATTGGTTTAGTATTGGGTAGTTAAATTAAGTCTTGGCAACTTTTTGGGTCGGCTGGGGGTTGTTATTAGGGGTTGATGAATGGCAAGACAGGATTGCGCAGTTCTGAAGAAGCTAAGGGTGTTGCACCAGCATCAGTTCGATTTCATTGGCTGTTGCAGGGGATTACCAAGAAGTGCTGCAGGGTTGTATTTCTTTCCCATTCCTGGGATTTGGAACTGAACAAGACTTCAAGGCAGCTGAAGAGGTGTGTAGGCATGTAAATTCTGAGCGGACCTTGACCGAACCGACTATGCCTATCCCCCAACTGGCAAAGGAGAACCTCCCAAAATGCTTGATATTTTTGCCTTGCCAGCCTTGTGGAGGTCACTTGGATAGTCTGGCAATAGGGCTAGGAATCCCGTGGCCAAACAATGAGGGCAGCGCACTGTGCAAGATCAGAGATGGAGCCCGCCAGTGACAGGGTGAATCCACAGCCAGAGTTGAACATGACTTTTCATTGACCATTTAAGACATGCAGAGCACAACTGGAAAAAATCGGGTTGGAATCCTCAAGGGTCTGCATTTCATTTTACCAGCCACCAAAAAAGAATCCTGATTTCGGACACATTTCCACTTCTCACCTCCATGTGCCTCTCAATTATAGTTGCAACGGCAACTAGCTCTGAACTGAATCTCGGCGCTCGGCAATCTGCTCCACCTGAGCAAACAAGCTCAGACTGGAAATCCCTTCTCCGCACTATGTTGCATTGAGCTCTTGCAGTTGAGGTTGCCTAAGTGATCCTTGGCAACCCATGTTTGAACCTGTTCACGCCGTGGCGCGCAGCGTCCAGTGCATGCTGTATCGGCCAAACATACAGAAGGCTAGCAATTGCGCTCAGTACCAAACGCATGTCATTCTGGAGCAAGCAAACCTGCACCCTGATCATTCAGTTAAAGCTGCCAAAGCTGATTCAGTTGAGTCCAAGACATGTAGCAGCAAAAGATACTGACCTGCCGTCCATGCTTGTGGATGAAGCTTGAGAGGACACGATAGCGCATTACGAAGTGGAACTTGTTCTCAAGACTCACGAAGGCTCGCCCGAAACACAAACGCCATCGGGGCGGACGGTTAGACCAGGTGTGGCGCCGAATGAAACTGTACGCCCTCCCATGTAAGTCGGTGCGTTGGCGCCCAAATTTGTGTGCCGTGCGGGGTGCTGATTGAGGAAGTCAGCGCGGGCAACGTCCTAGTGCGGGTCTACATAACAGGATGCAAAACACTGGTTCTGAAAAGCCACAGCCAAGCGCGTGGAATCCCGGTGTGACTTCCATGCGAACAGAGCGGAATAAATTTAAGCGCGACGTGTTGCCAAATGGATCTCTGCACCAAGCTAAATGTGGCAAGGTCAAGAACATGCAATCCCACAAAGTCTAAAGCACGGAAAGTGGTAAGCGTACAGCACAGGCTGTATCGGCAAAGTCACAAAGGCAAGCAACTGTGGCAAGCGCCAAGCACAAACACACACACACAGACACTCACATCGTTCTTGAGCTGTCAAACTCATGTAAAGTCTCAACAGCTGCTCTCCCGCACCCTGAGCCCCCCTAGTTAAAGCACTTCATCTGAGTCAGTTGCGTTCAAGACATGTAGCAACAAAAGAGAATGACCTGCCATCCATGCTTCCGGATGGAGCTCGGCGACATGTTGCTCGAAGAGAGTGTGCACCAATCCAGCTCTGGCAAAGCGAAAAGCATGCTATCCCACAAAGTCTCGGCTTGTGCAAAACACACAAAAACACTCGCAAATACACATGGGTGTCCACTATTTGAGAGGGCTAAGCGGACGGCAAAGGCTGCATGGGCTAAAACACAGAAGGCCAGCAACTATGCAAAGTGCCAAGCGCACATCGTTCTCGAGCTATCAAATTCTCGTACAGCCTCAACAGCTGCTCTCTCTCTGAGTCAGTTGCGTTCAAGATGTGTAGCAACAAAAGAAAATGACCTGCCATCCATGCTTCCGGATGGAGGTCGGCGACATGTTGCCCGAAGGGTGTGTGCACCAAGCCAGCTCTGGCAAAGCGAAAAGCATGCTATCCCACAAAGTCTTGGCTTGTGCAAAAGACAGAAAACACTCGCGGACGGCACAGGCTGCATGGGCTAAAACACAGAAGGCCAGCAACTGTGCAAAGTGCCAAGCGCACATCGTTCTCACATCGGTCTTAAGCTATCAAGCTCACCTACAGTCTCAACAGCTGCTCCCTACTCTTGCACCCTGAGCGTTCCAGTTGAAGCATGTAAGCTGAGTCAGTTGTTTTCAAGATGTGTAGCAACAAAAGAGAATGACCTGCCATCCATGCTTCCGGATGGAGCTCGGCGACATGTTGCCCTAAGGGTGTGTGCACCAAGCCAGCTCTGGCAAAGCGAAAAACATGCTATCCCACAAAGTCTTGGCTTGTGCAAAACACACAAAAAACACTCGCAAATACACATGTGTCCACCATTTGAGAGGGCCAAGCGGACGGCAAAGGCTGCATGGGCTAAAACACAGAAGGCCAGCAACTGCGCAAAGTGCCAAGCGCACATCGTTCTCACATCGGTCTTAAGCTATCAAGCTCACCTACAGTCTCAACAGCTGCTCCCTACTCTTGCACCCTGAGCGTTCCAGTTGAAGCATGTAAGCTGAGTCAGTTGTTTTCAAGATGTGTAGCAACAAAAGAGAATGACCTGCCATCCATGCTTCCGGATGGAGGTCGGCGACATGTTGCCCGAAGGGTGTGTGCACCAAGCCAGCTCTGGCAAAGCGAAAAGCATGCTATTCCACAAAGTCTTGGCTTGTGCAAAAGACAGAAAACACTCGCGGACGGCAAAGGCTGCATGGGCTAAAACACAGAAGGCCAGCAACTGTGCAAAGTGCCAAGCGCACATCGTTCTCACATCGGTCTTAAGCTATCAAGCTCACCTACAGTCTCAACAGCTGCTCCCTACTCTTGCACCCTGAGCGTTCCAGTTGAAGCATGTAAGCTGAGTCAGTTGTTTTCAAGATGTGTAGCAACAAAAGAGAATGACCTGCCATCCATGCTTCCGGATGGAGCTCGGCGACATGTTGCCCTAAGGGTGTGCACCAAGCCAGCTCTGCCAAAGCGAAAAGCATGCTATCCCACAAAGTCTCGGCTTGTGCAAAACACAAAAACACTCGCAAATACACATGGGTGTCCACTATTTGAGAGGGCTAAGCGGACGGTAAAGGCTGCATGGGCTAAAACACAGAAGGCCAGCAACTATGCAAAGTGCCAAGCGCACATCGTTCTCGAGCTATCAAATTCTCGTACAGCCTCAACAGCTGCTCTCTCTCTCTGAGTCAGTTGCGTTCAAGATGTGTAGCAACAAAAGAAAATGACCTGCCATCCATGCTTCCGGATGGAGGTCGGCGACATGTTGCCCGAAGGGTGTGTGCACCAAGCCAGCTCTGGCAAAGCGAAAAGCATGCTATCCCACAAAGTCTTGGCTTGTGCAAAAGACAGAAAACACTCGCGGACGGCAAAGGCTGCATGGGCTAAAACACAGAAGGCCAGCAACTGTGCAAAGTGCCAAGCGCACATCGTTCTCACATCGGTCTTAAGCTATCAAGTTCACGTTCAGTCTCAACAGCTGCTCTCTAATGTTGGACCTCCTTTATTATTAGTGGTCGCTATTGTAGAAAAATTTTTTCCTAATTCAGAATCCTGTGACTGTTTTAACGGTTCGCTATTGTGGCAAGTTTTTTTGCCCCCCCAGAAAAATCTAAAAAAAACGCACAGCTGTTTTCTTCGCTTTCTGGATTTGCTCGGGCTGAGGCTAAACTTGCTAAGCCTTGGTAGCTCCTGTTGAGCTGGAGGCTGGTTCTGAGCTAGCCTTGCTCAGAAGCTTGGCCACATCTTCTGGTCCTGCGCAGTCTCAGTATCAAATCTCAGTCTTTCTAAACTGCCCACAGTCCTGAAAAGGGGTTTCTAAGCCTTGGTAGCTCCTGTTGAGCTGGAGGCTGGTTCTGAGCTAGCCTTGCTCAGAAGCTTGGCCACATCTTCTGGTCCTGCGCAGTCTCAGTATCAAATCTCAGTCTTTCTAAACTGCCCACAGTCCTGAAAAGGGGATCTTCTTAGCAGCCTTTGCCTCCTGAACAACCAGATACCTCAGAGCCTTCCAGGGGTCGCACTCAGCACAGCCAGATTGCCACCTGCACTTAGAGCAAATGCAGATGGAGTGCTCAAGCGACTTGATCTTGTTGGTTGCTGTGGCTGAGAGATCCTGCCAAGTGAAGCGCTCAGAGTTTTTCTTGATTGCTAGTTTGGCTGCCTCAGCTGCTGCTGAGGATTTGTTCTTTATCTGCTCCAGCCTGGCCTCAGCTGCTGCCTTGTTTTCCAGCTGCTTAGCCTCCTGCTTCTCAATGGTTTTTCTTTGCTGCGCAAGCTCTTTCTCAATGACAGCCCTCTCCTTGGCTAAGTGTTGGAAGAGCTTCATCAGCCTCTCTCTCCACAAGGCTGAGGTGTGCTCAATCCAAGCTCTGAGCCACTCACCTCTGGAGACCCTCAGCTCTTCCTCCATCCAACCCAGAACAAAGAAGCCACAATCAAGGCTGCCCTGCTTTTGGTAGACTGAGTTGGTTCTCTGAGGCAAGGTGAACTCAGGGTCGACAAGGCTGCCTACCATTGTTTCTGCTTCTGCTGAGGCCTTCATTCTTTGCTCAAGGGAGTCATACACCTTCCACGCGAAGCCTGAGTTCTGCTCCAAGCTTTCCTTCTCAGCCACCAGCAAGGTCCAGTGGTTGGCTGAGAAGATTGGAAAGAAGACCTTCTTGAAGGATCTCATGGCCTGCTTCAAGTTCTCAGCCCGTTCCTCAAACATCTCAGTGGGGAACTCTTTCAGGAGTGCTGGCACAGCTGGGTCCACACAGGTGATTGAGAAGTGCTCAGGCACTTGCTTTGTGCTTTTGAGCAGCCCCCATCTCAGCATGTGCCAGCCAGCCCACAGCCACTGATCCTCAACCAGCAGTGGCTCCTTGTGGTCAGGGAACTGAATGAGGTCATGGGCTGGGAACTCCATGATGCTCAGCACAAGCACTGGAGAGCAGGCCAGGCTGCTCAGCATGCCCCTCACTTCTGACTTTGCAAGCTGCCTGAAATTTGGCCAAACAAAGGCTGCTGTGTCTGGCCTGCTGTTTAGCAGACACAGCCACTCCTCAGGGATGAGGAAAGTGCCTGAAGCTGTGAGCAAGGAGTACCTGCCCTGAGAAAAGATTCTCCTACCTTCCTGCTCCTGCTCCTGCTCCTGCTCCTCAGGTGGTGGCTGAGAAGGTGGTGGCAAAGGGGGTGCTTCCTGCTGAGGCTTCACAGCTGGCAGCTGCTTGTCTGCCAAGGTCTTCAAGGCTTGCTTCTTAGCAGACTTCTTCTTAGCAGAAGGCTTGTTGGCAAGTGATGGCTTTGTCTTGGCTGAAGGCTTCAGAAATGAGGCCAGCTTCACTTTCTTAGCTCCTGCTTTTGCCTTAGCCTTCTTCTGAACCACAGGCACTTGCTCTGCTAAGGCCTCCTCTCTGGACTTGCCAAGCAGCTTAGACCTCAGCCCTGCAACAATGCTGGGTCTGAGCTTGCTCCTCCAGCCTTGCCTCCAGTCCTTCTTCTTCTTCTTCTCTAAGGCAGTCCCCTTAGCTACTTTCTCCTCAGCAGCCTTTCTCCAGGCCTGCCTTCTCAGGCGAGGATGCAGCCTCAAACTCAGGCTGTTTGCAAGCTCAGCTCAAGCTCTGGTGCAAGCTCATCTTGGATGTCTGGCTCAGCATCCACCTCAGCCTCCTTGTCTTCCTCAGGGTTGTAGTAGTCCCACCGCACGAGGTCTGAGATGGCTGATGCTGACCTGCTCAGGCTCCAGTCTGCCTTCTTGGGCTTGCCATCAGCTTCAAGCCACTTCAGCCTGTCTCTGAGCCACTCAGGTGGGAACCTCTTGCTGCCCATCTGAAAGCCAGCCTTCTTAGCCCAGTGCTGCTCAGTGACAATGGCAAGCTTGCCAGTCTGAGTGTTGGGTGTGTATGCTAAGATGCCATTCCTTACTGCTGCTGCAAGCACCCACTGGTCTTCGCAGTTCTTCTCAGACATCTGCCACTGAGCATGCACCACAGACCTGACTATCTCAAGAGGGCCAACCTTCCAAGCCTCTTTCTGAGCAGTTTTCAGGGCTTGATGCTCTTGCCTGAGGCTCACAAGCTTGGACCTGACTACAGGAAGGCTGAAAACCGAACCGGAAACCGGTTAACCGAGCCGGTTTTCAAAACCGCAAGAAAACCGGAAACAAACCACAAACTGAACCGAACCGAACCGAACAGAAACCGAACCGTCTCCAGGTTTGCAGGGGCAGCAAGCGTCAAAGCAACAAACCCGCATTATTGGCCGCTTCTGTTTCTGATTTTTGCTTCCGCAGTGCTCGCAACACACGAAACACTGCTAAAATTTGGCATCAATCAATCTCACCAGCTCCCCCTGCCCGCGCAGGATTGCCCGAGCACCTTGTTGCAGCTTGGCTGCGCCAGCAGCGCGAAAAAACAACAACTTACTGACGGTCAGTGGGTTGTTTTTTTTTGCGCGGCCCGGGTTGGATTGGAACAGTTTCTCGCGGGCCGAACGGGAGGAAAACTGAGTTGCCCGCTGTTCACTATAAGGGCTTGCTCTCCCGGCGCCTTCCCGCCTTGCCCTGGGCCTGCCCTGCCGTTCCCCAACGCCCCACCAGCCTGATTGCCAGAACTTTTGGCACGCTTAGCAGGCCACTGCAGCTGAGGGCCCTTTGCTGCACGCGTCAAGGCAACAAACCCGCATTATTGGCCGCTTCTGGTTCTGATTTTTGCTTCCGCAGTGCTCGCAACACACAAAACACCGCGCAAAAAAACGGCCCACGAGCGGTCAGTGACGGCTTTGGCGCAGACAGCGTCGCCAACAGCACCGCCACGGGATCCCGTTCCAAAGCGGCAGCAAGGGGATTTCGCAAACTTTGCCTGGACTCTTGGAATAGCTACATGTCCGAGCATCAACCTGACCTGTCTCACCAACTCCCCCTGCTCCCGCAGGATTGCCCGAGCACCCTGTTGCAGCCTGGCTGCGCCAGCAGCGCGAAAAAAAACAACTTACTGACGGTCAGTGGGTTGTTTTTTGCGCAGCCCGGCTTGGATTGGAACAGTTTCTCGCGGGCCGAACGGGAGGAAAACTGAGTTGCCCGCTGTCACTGTAAGGGCTTGCTCTCCCGGCGCCTTGCCGCCTTGCCCTGGGCCTGCCCTGCCGTTCCCCAACGGCCCACCAGCCTGATTGCCAGAACTTTTGGCACGCTTAGCAGGCCACCGCAGCTGAGGCCCCTTTGCTGCACGTGTCAAGGCAACAAACCCGCATTATTGGCCGCTTCTGGTTCTGATTGTTGCTTCCGCAGTGCTCGCAACACACGAAACACCGCTGAAATTTGGCAAGAAAAAAAGTGACCCATCAGCGGTCAGTGACTTGTTTTTTTTTTCGCTTTTGAGATTTGACTTCTGAGATGCTTCCCAAGGCCACGTGCGCGGAACAACATGCTCAGCATCAGTCAGTGGCATGGTTCGTTTGTTTGTTTTTGTGTTTGTGAGTTTGTTTGTTTGTTTATTTGCTTGCTTGCTTGCTTGCTTGGTTGGTTGGTTGGTTGTTTGTTCGTTTGTTTGTTTGTGTTTGTGTGTGTAATTGTGTCTGTGTGTGTGGTGTGGGATGGCGATGTCAGATGGATGGCGATGCCAGAGATGTGGAAGTTGGCGAAGTGTGGGCGAAAGCAGACTGAGTTACCTAGAGCCTTATCTTACTTTTCTGCACTAACCGTGCAAACCGGCAGGTTTTGGAAGGTTATCAGTAACCGCCACTAACCGGAGAAAGGTTTTCAAAAGGTTTCAGAAACCGAACCGAACCGAACCTAACCGTGGCCACCCTGTGACTAAGCTCTTGAACTGCTTGGCAAAGTCAGAGTCTGTGATCTGCAGCTTGGAAGTGCACTTTGCTGCAACCAAGCAGGAGATTTGCTGAGCCAAGGCCATGCTTTTGGTGGCAGACTCAGCAAACACTTGGCTGAAGCAGTCCCTTTGCCAGACTGAGCAAGGGTATTGAGCTGCTTGGGCCTCAATGCACCAGCACAGAATGACTGAGTCCACATTGGAAGCTGGCTGGCTCATGATCTCAAGCTGAGATACAAGGTCGGGGTGCGAAGCTCTGACCTTTCTGAAGCCTTCCAAGGCTCTGCCAGCTGAGGTTCCAGCTGAGTGGGTGATTGTCTTCTCACCAACTTGAAAGGTCTCTGTCTTGATCGAAGTGCCTTTCTCAGAGATGTTGCTCAGCCTTGCCCATTGGCCTGGCACAACCAAGAGGCCTTTGCCCACATCACCACTTGGTGGCTCATCAGGGTTGCACAAACCATAGATCAGCTGCCTGGCCTCATAGGTGATCCTGAACCTGTCATCTGCTGAGTTGCCTTGGATGCTGAGGCTTCCAGCCTTAGGCAAAGGCTTTGCCTCACACTTTGGCTCAGGACTCTTCTGCTCTGGGCTGGGCTTTGGCTCAAGCTCCTCAGGACTCTTCTGCTCTGGGCTGGGCTTTGGCTCAAGCTTCTCAGGCATCTTCTCTGCTGGGCTGGGCTCCTCAAGTAGCTGCTGCTCCAAGCATTCTTCTAAGGAGCCTCTGCTTTCTGAGTGCTGCAGTGGTGTGTCAAAGCTGAGCTTCCTCTTCACAGCTGGTGTGGTGTCCAGGGAGTTTGCAGTGTCTGAGCGAGCAAGAGTGGAAGCAGGGCTTTGGCCATCCTGAAGAGCATTCTTCTTAGTTGGGGTGCTGTAGCCAATTGGCAGCACAAGCATCTCAGCAGGCTCATCAGTCCTCATGGCCTCAGGCACTGCCAGCCTCACCTCAGAAAAGTCCTTAACCTGATGTGGCTGCCAAGTGGGCTGAGGGAGGCAAGCCACAGGGTGTAGTCAAACTCCTGCCAGGTCAGCTTGCACCTCACCTCAGCCTCAGTGGGTGAGATGGTGCTCACAAGCTCAGCAGTTGTGAACTTAGCACCCATCCATCTCAGCCTCTTGCTGAAGGTCTTTCTGTATGTACCTGAGGCCTGGAGCTTCTTAGACCTCTCCTTTTTTCCAGCAGCCTCCTCAGCAAATTTGTGCTGCTGCAGAACTGACAGCTTCTTGTCTTGTGCTTTTGCTGAGTCTTTGTTTGCTGATGTGTTGACATCTTGGGGCAGCACGGTGTGGCCAAAGCTCCTCTCTAAGGCAAGCCACTGAGACAAGTGCTTCACAATGCCAGGGTAAGGAACCTGTCTACCAGCACCTTGAAGTCTTTTCCTGAGCTTGTTCCTTTGGTTCCTGTTCACAATTGGCTTAGCAGCCAGCTCAGCCCAACGATCCTTTCGGGCAAGGGGACGAGCCAGCTCCTTCTTAGGGAGCATATACTTCAAGCACATGGCTCTCCAAAAGCTCTTGTCATCTGTGAAATTGGCCTGCTCAGCCTCCAAGTCCTCAGCTATGGACTTTTTCTTGCTGGCTGAGAGCTCAAGCCTGCGGTTCTTTCTCAGGTCATTTCTGGGCAGGCCCTGCAGTCTCTTTGACAAAACACCTTCCACCAGCCTTCTCCTCTTAGCTGCCTGCTCTGGGTTGCATGTGCCAGCCTCAGCTTCAAGCTCAGCCAGCCTTTCCTCATAAGCTTCTTTGGCTGCTCGTGCCTCTTGCTGAGTGTCAAGAGACGGCAAGGTGACGTCCCGTGGGACGCTGTTCACCGAACCCTCCAGCTGTAATACCAACCACGTAGAAAGGTGTATACGGTCAAACCGTTATAGCCGAACCCGTGCAAATGTTGTAAGGGAGAAGGAATAATAGTTACAACAGTGGTCCTGACAAATGCAGCGCAAGCGAAGTGTTTTCCGCTCTCAATTGCCGATCACGTATGAACGCAGCTACACATAAGATCTTGAACCTCACTTGTGTCTTGAGCCAAATGGCAATCAATGGAACCTTGTAAGCAACACAAACACGGACCTCAGAACTGCTTCCCAATTTAGGCACGGGGCCAGGAGGGTTTTAACATCCCCCATTTGGGTCGCATTGTTCATCATGCGGTCCAAACACCACAAAACGTTCCACTGGCCACGGCTTCAGCTACGAAACTGTGTCGTGCACTCTTTCACTCGCTATCGCTACACCGTTCATTCATTGTGAAACATGCCGGGTTCGATTGAAAATGAAACATGCATCCGCAAATCGTAGCACATTCCCATATGCAGGTGTAATATATACACTATCGTCACGTCATTTGACAACCATTGAACATCCCAGCTGCCGCATTTGCGCATCGCGCAGCCGTCATCCACAGAAATGGGTTGGCCATAGAAGCTCAATAGAAGCGCCTGCTCGTAAGCAATCTGCATATCACCGGCAGAAGAATATCGGTGAGCAATCAATGCAAAGCATAGCCATTCCAGGTACCATGAATAATATATATAATGAAAAAGAAATCATCCATGAGGTAATAGTTCCATCCATGAATATCCGGAATGCCATAGTCGTCGGAATATGTAAATGTATACACATCCATTCATCTTGGACGCATGAAATCATATCATGATGTAGAATCGTTCCGTCGTAATAACGTTGATGAGATGCAAGCAACAGACGGGGACTAGCCCACATCGTGCCGCAATCCACATCTGCATTACGCATACCTGTCCCCAATGGACAATCTGTGGGTGCGCCGACGGAACTCTTCGTCCAAATTCTTCTGGGCATCTCGCGCCCGGACACACTTCTTGTTATGATCTTCTGGTATCCAATGCCCCATTCGGAGGCACCAATCCAGCAGAGGTGTGTCACATTTATTCGGATCGATGGCCGCAATGATGGCGCTCACATTTACCGAATAACCATACTTGCCAAGGCTCAGGTCATCCCTCACGAATGACATGTACTTACAGTTGAAAGCCAGGGCAAAGCATCTGAAAATAATATCACCCACCGGGTGCACGCGATCCTTGACCAGGAGCTTCATCTCGTCCTTTGTGACGTCGAGGATTCTTGCTGCAATCCACAGCTTGTAGAATATATATAGCCCCTCTCACTTGTATACCAGCAGACGGATGTATTCATTTTGCTCCTCCTCCGACCGGAAAACCCTTGTTCGAACGTTCTGAGATTGAGAAATCTTCAGTACCGACGATGGCAAAAGGATTCCTTCCTGATCGTGTTCTGTTATGTTGGGGTACTTCATGAAATCGTTGTGGTAAGGGCAGCCTGGCTTCCCTTCGAGCGCGGCATTCATCGTCCTCGCTTCACCACCTTCAAACATCCCCCACATCTTTGACATCTGCAGTGCGATGAATCCCGCCATGTATTGAGCTTCGCGCGGCTCATCAAGGCAAATCGCCATCCGCTGGGTGTTTATAATATCCCGTGATGTCAAATCAGTGTCGCGGTATTGCCAACCGCCATCTTCCTCCTCAGACATGTAGCCGGATGTATATCCTTGCGTGTCCATGTCATCTTTTTGAGGAACTTCCTCCGCCTCATCATCCTCTTCTTGCGCTGTCGCACCCAGGTTAGCTTCATCTTGTGCACGCCTGGCATCACCCGAGACGTTGGGTCGTTGGTTGTCCTCATCATCGTCGGAGCTGATGTGGATGCAGAATCTCCCGGTGGAGATCAGTTGCGCTCCACATTCCAGGCACAAGCAGAAGCATGTGGGGATCGCGGTCGCACATGACGGACATATCCGGCACCTCAGTCCTTCCCATGTCTCGTCATTCATGATGACGACTTTGCTGATCTCGTCCCTGATCTTGTTGGTCTGCGCATCAAACTCCTCCAACTTGTTATCCTGATACAGTTTGCATGCGCGATCAACCATGTCTTTGATGTAGTGCAGGTTGTCGGCACCTGCCTCGGTTTCAGGCATCCTCTCGTTGATCTTTGCGACGTTCTGAAGAAACATCGCAGCCGACTCTTGGGATGAGTTGACGAAACCCGGGCAGATCTCGTTCTCCACACATTTTGAGTACGCTCGTTTGGTGTCCGCGTACTCCAGGCATTTCCCTCCGTTGCTTTTGCCAATCCAAATGGATTTGACCTCATAGAACGGGATCACGTCGAAGACCATGAATGTCCCATTGGCCGCGACTCCAGCTCCATATCGCGCGAGGGTTGCACTGGGAATGTAGATGATCGCAATCGGATCACCCGTCCTTACGTTTCGTAGCGTCACCTTCGTTGCTACGTTCATCTCTTCCCATGGAGCGAATGCTCCGAAGTGCAATGCCAGCCTGTTGCCGCCATCGATCCCGCCGGGGACTAGCCCACAGCGTACGATGCTTGGCAGGTTCTCCACATACCTGGCCGGTCATTAAGGACATGCTTTTTATGCCTTTTTGTTTGGTGCTTTTTTTGGACCGAAAACCTTGTTTTTTCGCGTGCGCGTTCTTTGTCAAAACAATCCGTTTTTCGGAAGTGTTTTTTTTGCCGAAAATCTTGGGG
This sequence comes from Effrenium voratum, assembly GCA_963377175.1. Classification (NCBI taxonomy): domain Eukaryota; class Dinophyceae; order Suessiales; family Symbiodiniaceae; genus Effrenium; species Effrenium voratum. The sequence goes on along the minus strand of CAUJNA010001730.1, from coordinate 19,331 downwards.
AGGGAGGGGGGAGGGGGGAGGGGGGGAAGAATTTTGGGATGCGCTCTTACTCCGAGGTGGCTTGAACTTGACTTGCGTTGCTGCATGGCCAAAAGGACCCAAAGAAGAAAGTCAAGAGGGAAGGGGCGGGATCCGCTTGGGCAGAAACATGCAGCAGGGGAACTTGGCAGCCTACTGGTTACAATCGTTGGCCACCTTAGCAGCCGATAAGCAAGAAGCAAAAGGCCGTGAACGCGCAGCTGCTCTCTTTTTTTCCGGCATTGCCCCATGCCAATGGAAAAGAGATACAGCTGGACAGCGCCAGTGAGACCCCGTCATATGGCAGCTGCCAGGTTTGCCTCAGGCACTGGCGCTGGCTGCTTTCGCCTCAAAACAAACTGCGCGAGCGCAGTTTGTCATACTGGTCCAACTTGCTGTTTAAATCACGCAGGGCCTCTTCAAGCCGCGCTTTCTTTTCAGCTGCTTCACGGAATTTCTGCTCAGCCTGGCGGAGACGGTCACACCAGTCCCGTGCACCCATGGTAGTGCTTTTGGTCCAGAAATCTAATTCTTTCTTCATGGAGTCATTGTCCAGCCGCAGCCGATCTACTTCAGCAAGCAACTCATCATGGTTTTGGAGATTCAATAGTTCTTCCTTGGCGAAGTCGCACACGGATGTTGCAGCGCCGGCTGTTCTCGTACCTGGCCCAGCGCAGTTTGCAAAGATGTTTTGGGCAGGCTCAAGAACACAGTTGAAGAGATAATAAAACACATACTACAATTATTGACTGAACTGTTATTCCAAGCCGTCTCTTAGTTGCAGTTTTGACATTCACGGGGTCGGCCTGCAGCTTCTTGGTGTTCTTCATCTCCCCCAGCTCGCTCTTTATCACAACCATGGCACGCCCCCTTTGGCAACGGCGACGTGAAGTCAGGCGGCTGGAGCTTGACAAAGAAAGTAGCGAGAGTCCACCCCCTGCCCAGATCTTTTCAATGCTGGCCCATAAGAGTTTGTCAATGGTCGAAAGGTTCAACTACCGGCAAGTCAAGCTTTAGATCCCCAAAAAACAAAAAAGTCCAACTTGCACAAAGTATTCAAGCGCCACAAGAAAAAACTACCCGTTCGGGCCTCGAAGAACCGTTCCATTCGGGCACTGGGCTCGGGCCCGAAAAAGTCATTCCATTCGGGCCCCGAAAAGATGGCTGGTGGACACAAATGTGCAGATTGAAACGGTGGCCTCAAAGAGCCCCTGGAGAAACATCCACAGCCAAGAGCCCCGGGCCCCGAAAAGTTGTTCGATTTGGGCCCCGATTCGGGCCCCGAAAAGCTGTTCCATTCGGGTCCCGGATTCGGCCCCCGAAAAGTCGTATACCATTCGGGCCTCGAAAAGAAGGCTGGTGAACACAAATGTGCAGATTGAAACGGTGGCCTCCAAAGAGCCCCCAGAGAAACATGCGCAGCCAAGAGCCCCGGGCCTCGAAAAGTTGTTCGATTATAGGGCCCTGATTCGGGCCCCGAAACGCTGTTCCATTCGGGTCCCGGATTCGGGCCCCGAAAAGTCGTATACCATTCGGGCCCCGAAAAGATGGCTGGTGGACACAAAAACGGTGGCCTCCAAAGAACCCCTAGAGAAACATGCACAGCCAAGAGCCCCGGGCCTCGAAAAGTTGTTCGATTCGGGCCCTGATTCGGGCCCCGAAACGCTGTTCCATTCGGGTCCCGGATTCGGGCCCCGAAAAGTCGTATACCATTCGGGCCCCGAAAGAATGGCTGGTGGACACAAATGTGCAGATTGAAACGGTGGCCTCCAAAGAGCCCCTGGAGAAACATCCACAGCCAAGAGCCCCGGGCCCCAAAAAGTTGTTCGATTCGGGCCCCGATTCGGGCCCCGAAAAGCTGTTCCATTCGGGTCCCGGATTTGGGCCCCGAAAAGGGCCACGATTCGGGCTCCGAAAAGTCGTATACCATTCGGGTCCCGGATTCGGGCCCCGAAAAGATGTTCCATTTGGGCCCCGGGTTCAGGCTCTAAATTGTTTTCAAGCTGGAAAAACTCTCCGTGTTGGCTCCGAAGACTTGTTCAAAGTTTGGGCCGGGTTCAGGCCCCGAAGTTGCCACAGAGGGAGCAGGGGACAGTGGCGCAATGGCAGCGTGCCCGGACTAACCTGTGGATGCCACAGGCATCCACAGGTTAGGTAGGGAGGTCGCGGGTTCAAATCCCGCCTGCCCCCATCTTTTGCGCAGAGTGACCCTCGGGGGGCTTCAACAATTCAATTGCCGAAAGGAGCTCTGGCGCCTCTGGCAGGCATGGCTGGCCTTGTGATGTGGAAGGTCTGAGAAACACATGAACACGCAGTGGCTGTTGAAACTCACGCGGGCTCCTTTTCACACTCTCAGCTTTCCCCGCGACATGTCAATTGCATGTCTCCCCGACCATGTTGCTACTAAGAAGCAAGCAGCAATTGCAGCTTGCAAAAACCACCGTTTGGGAAAACAGCAAGGCATCCAACTGCGGGGGCGCAGTTGTTTGAACACCTGATCCAATCTGTACTGGAGTCAAAGTCGATCAGGGCTGAACTGCTCCCAAGCCAGTGTTGTTTGGCTTCCGGTAGAGGCATCCTCGGGGGATGGCTCAGTTGTTGCATCGCAGCTGGGCGAGACATCAGGTTGCTCGGAATCTTTCTTCTGCTGCCACTTCCTTGCCAGGACCTGGGCCTCTGCCCAAGCCACTGCGACAAGCCCTGGCATAACTCGCTCACTCAGTGGCAAATCGTCGGCACTCCCCACGTAGAACTTCATCCCGAAGCCAAACTTCTGTGATTGTCCAAGGCCTTTCACCACAAAGCTTGAGTTGTCCAGCTTAACCATAATCTTGCAGCATCCTGCAGGCTTGACCGTGTAGGAATGGTTGCCAACAGGCGGTGTCTCAGGCATGGCATCCGCAGGTAAATGGAGGAGCGTGGGGTAATACTTCATCAAAATGTTTCCAAGCCGCTCCTTCTGCTGCAGAATGCTCCGCAAGTCTGGGTGGCTAAGCTCGTCCCAGTCCCCCGACTCATCACGCTTGCGTTTCCGCTCTGCGCGAAGGTCAGCCCGACTGCCGAAAATCACCGTGCTCTCGTGTTCAGACGACATGTTTGGAAACCTTCGGCAAAACTCGGGCCTTAATGACTGCGGCGATGCAAGTCAAGGGCAGGACGACAAGCAGCAGCAATGCCCGTGCACTCACACAACAACAAAGCCTAGCAGTGCTCATGCACATGCGAACACCACACTCCGTGGCGCGATGCATTTTTTTCAATCCAAGGCCACACAACTTCAGCCTCAAAAACACTGTGCGTTGTGGCTGGCGGCGGGCCTGTCTCAGTCTCTACTCAGAGGAGAACACAGTGACTGGTTTTGAAGTTCCAGCTGCGTTTCCGCAGCTGGCGGCAGCACGCTGATTTGCGCGCTGATCTTGGTGCCATGGCGAATTCTTGATGAGGGGTCCAACTTGGACACGGCCAATTTGATCGAACTTGGTGCCAGGGACCTGGTCGGCGGTGTCGACCAATACAAACTCCGAATTTTGAACCTGCATGTCAGCGTCCTCTCCTTCTGCATCAGATTCATGCTTTACTGCAGTCATCTGCTCGATGTCATCAGGATGCCAGATGGCGTTGCCAGGAAAGAGAGAAAGTGGCATGAACCTGCGAATGATGTCAACGTCTCGTCTGTGAAGGGCCTTCAGCATCACCCGTGGTTTTGGCACGGGGTCACTGATTGGCAGGCAAAGTATCGAGGAATAGTCCTGGGACCACTGAACCAGGTCAGGCACGCGATCGAACTCGTCCTGCCAGCCCCAAATCATGAAGCGCTTCTCCCAGGAAGCATGGCCAATCGGCCCATAATCTCCACCATAAGGGGCACGTTGAATGTCATACACCACACACCGCAACTGATAATGCTTCCTCTTGTACTCGTTGATGGCATATATCACGTTCTGAACCCAAGGCCGATGCTCGATCCACTGCTGCACTGAGGAAGTGCGAGTTTCGTGATTGCACCAGTCTGCAGTTTCCTCTGTGTAATGTCTTTCCAGATAATCGTCGCTGTTCACATGAATGAACACTCGCAGATCCTTGAACTCCTCCATGCAGATGGGGCTCCCTTTGCGAAACACGATGGGCTTGATCCAACTGTTCCAGTATCTCCGCATGAAGCTGATAGAGCGGGAAGAAGCTGGACTTCCACGTCACCAAGCAAGCGTGGTCGCCTGGCTGAAACCGTGCCTCCTGACGGCCCATGCTGTCCAACCATGACGACATAATTACTGTGGTAGCACAGTAATGTCTGTCGGAAGTGGGACTGACGCGCAGTAGCCTAGATGTGAAGCGAAAACATCTGCAGGGCAATAACATCAATCAACAACATGGCAACTTTCAAGGACAGTCGCAACTTGCAAGGTCCAACACGCAATGCTTGCTCTTTTGTTTCTTTGCCCATCACGCCATGCCATGGTCTGCTGCGCGCCCGCAGCAGACATTGCCACAAGGTCTAGTTTACATCATCAGCGGGAGGAGGTTTCACAAATTTGCGTTGCCTTCTCTCAGGACTTGGCATTGAAGCTATCGCATTCTTCCTCTCTGTGCTCTCAAGCCAGGCGTTCCGGGCAGCATTACTATCCAGGCCGTTCTTGGCAGCGTTGTCAAAGAAAGCTTTTCGGGTATTGTCATACTTTGTGGTTTTCTTTGACGCGCCCTTGGCTGTGGCCTTGCCTTTGGCCTTGGCTTTGGCCTTGGCTTTGACCTTGGCCTTGGCTTTGGGCCTTCTTTGGCTTGGCCTTGGCTTTGGCCTTGGCTTTGGCCTTCGCTACTGGACATGGAGGATCTTCTCCTGCGTCTTTGTCTTCTTCTTCTTCTGCTTCTTCTTCTTCATTCATATCTTCGTTCTCGTCCTCCGGCTCATCAGAATCATCCCATCCCCCCGCCTCGCCGAAGAGCTGCTCGATGGAAGGCTGAGCCTCCTCGTTGCCAGAGTCAGGCTCATCGCAATTGTCGTTCTTCCTCAGGCTCGGGAAAAAGTTGCCTTCTTCAATGCCGCCGCTCATGAATGGCAATGCTACTTACTGGCTTGAGGGGCTCATGAGCAGTTTGCGCAAACTGCTCAAGAGCACAGGTCGTGGACTGCAAATGGTTCTCCGTGCACTGTCAGTTCAAAAGACAGGACACTCACAATTGCAGCAGCGTGTTTATCCCATTTTCCTCGCAGCGCTCCGAACTGCAATCTGCCCTGGGTCTGTGATTGCTCCGCTGCCAACAGACATGTCCCGCTATCATCATTATTGTCATGCGCTGGCTAAACAAAAGAATGCACAAACTGTGGCACCACAGTTTGTTTAGTCATCACTGCCCACAGAGTCTTCACTCAGATTCTCCTCCTCGACGTCCTCTTCATCTTCAATTTCTTCGTCTTCTTCGTCTTCTTCAATCAGATTTTTCTCCGACTTCTTCTTCGGAGCCGCCTTCATCTTTGCAGCCTTCTTTGGCTTCGGCTTTGCATTGGCACCTCCCCGCGACTTTCGCTTCTTGCCTGTCACCGTGGACGTGGAAGGCTCAGGGGTGCTGCTGCTCTGCGGATGCGGAAGGTGCAAAAGTTTTCCCAGCTTTGTGTTGAAAATCTTGTCGTTGGCAGGGTCAGTCATCGCCGCGAGGAGCTGTGTGCAGACCTGGGCCTTGAACCACTTGGCGTGCTTTTGTGAGAAGCCTGGCGTGCTCTTCTTGGGCACCAGAACCAAACTCGAGCAAAAGGACATCAAACTGCGATGCAGCCAAAGCAAATTGCTGTCACTGGAATTCTTTTTGTCAAAATCACGCTGGCTGTCGCAGGCTCTGCTGCTGTCATGAGTGTGACAGCCCGTGGCCGACACCGGTGCAACAATTCCTCGATCATGTGCGAATGCCTTGGATTCCAAGTGATCGGTTCTCCTGCCACGTTGTCCTTTGCACTTCCATCTGTTCGCTGTTGGTTGTTCGGTGCACCAGCCACGCGGAAGCTTCCAAGCAACTCGTGCTTGAACACAGGTGCCAGCCTTGTCAGCCCTGCCAAATCTTGCCGGGGGACCCCGTAGACCTCAGAAACTCGCACGCAAACAAGGGGCGCAAGCTGAGCGCGCCAAACAACCGCGCACTGTTTGGTTTATCCAAGGCGCAGCATCTGAACACCCGGTCCCCTCAAAATGTAGGTTCTTCCGGCTTCCCGTGATAGCTTGCAGCTTTTGCGCATCCGTGGTGGTCACCAAGACCTTTTCTGCCAAGTTAATCACGTTGACCTCATTATCCGCCCCCTCCGAGGAAATCACATTAAAACGCTGAGGCCCTGGCCCCACGCTCAATCGCCGTCCCTGACAGATTCCTGGCCTTCCTGTTCGCAGTTGTCGAGGCCTCACTGTGGATTAAATTCCACATCTTAGTCACGCCGATGCCCTTGAACAGGTTGTTCCAATGTGAATGCAGGCCTGACCGGCCTCCGTCAAAGAACAAGAACCTAAGATGAGCAACGCATGGACGGCGCACGCATCCTGTGTTTATGTAATAAGCTAGGCAACACATCCGAAGCGTCTGGGGGAGGCGGCCCGTCCGAGTCGTCAAAGGTCAAAGTGGATTGCATGTTTCGTGCAAAAAGCACGCCCTTGACCACTTTCTCGAAGTGTTCTTTCTGAAACGGAGGGGGTGACCTCCGAGCGTCGGTTTTATGCTCTCCTGCCTGCTCAACGTCCCAAATGAAAAGTTGGGAACCCTCCTGGCTTCGCGTGTTTAGGAATTCCACCTTCGACAAAGCAGGGATGAGTTTGTCAATCTCTTGGTCAGCCACCGCGACCTGCAAAAGGGAATTGACAAGGTCCTTGGCGGTTGTCTCAGTTTCTAGCAGAAACTCTTTGTCTTCAGTCTTCAGAGCTTCAACTGCATGGACAGCCTCAGTTGCCTTGGCTTCATTGGGCTCTGAAAGCCGGATGGCGGCTTTCACAAGGGCGGCGTCATCCAACGCACCTTCGTCCGCTGACTCCGCCTGCGTTGCCGCAGCCGTGTTGTCGGCTTTCTTGGTTAGCTTGTCCCAGATGGGCTTCAGCACCTCGCGCTCGAGAAGGGCATTCACGTCAAAGTTGGTGTGCAACACGCTCTTCACCTTCTCGTCGTACTTCTTGGTGTAACTGAGATCTGCCAGAAATTCCGCAGCCTCTTGACTGGCTGGCTGCAGCGCCCCCAGCCACGATTTGTTGGCCACGACTTTCACGGATTTGCCTCGGCGCCATGTCCAGATCATTACAATGTCATGGGCGACACTTGAATCACCAATTGCAGTCAAATTGCTAGGGTCAAGTTCATTGTCAGGGATATTGTCGAGCGTCTCCCGCGAGAAGAGAAGGCCACCAGCCATTGCCTTGCGCCACGTCTCCTGAGTGGAGAGTTTCTCCCGGATGCGTTTTGCGTCCTCACATGGCAGGCTCTTGTGAGCCAACAGCATGTCCAGGATCTCATCTTTCAGGACATACTTCCCTGCCCACATATGGAACAGCCTCAGAAGCAGTGCGCCCCCATCAATCAAGGCAAAACCTAAGCCAAAAGCAGCAGTGCTAGGAGTCAGGCCCTTTGGAATTATTCCCACGGGTGTTCTTGCCGGCCAACGCCGGGGGGTTGAGCTCGCCTTGCTTGAAGATTTTGTTCAACGCCGCATCCATGAGGGCATCGAACACCCACTTCACGCAAGGCGGTTGCTTCTTGCAAGCAGTGGCAAGGTCTCGCAAAACATATATGGACTTGATGGGACTTCGCTTTCCGTAGAGCTCCTCAGAAAGCAGGACTTCCTCTCGGAAAGAAGTGTCGCTCAGCAAGGAATTCCACAGAGCCATCAAGACTTCGAGGAAGGACTGCGTCACTGCCTCCCCCGATGTCACCGTCAAGTTGGCAGACAAGATCTCGAAAAGCGTCTTAGTCGTCAGCTTGGTCTTGGAAGCTGATTCGTGATTCAACTTGAAGGACACTATTTGAAAGATGCGTTGCACAGGGCTGTAGTACATGGTCTCGTAGCTGGTCCCAACATCCTCCCTTTGCTTGGCCGCTTCCCAGAACCAATTCAGCCCGGGCTTGAAGCGGCAATCGATCGTGGAAGACAGCCACGCCCTTCTCCATTCCTGCGCTGGCAACTCAATGCTTGGCTAGTAATGTATTTGGGGGCCAAGACAGCGACGGCGCCGGCCTCCTGGAACTTGTCTTGCTGCAAGTCCCTCGCTGTGGCCAAGATGAAGGCGTGATGGTCCTCCTCCGGACTGATCCTCTTCATTTGCCCATTTTTCTGGTCCATAAACAAGTCATCCACTGCCACCACCAAATTTATAGGCTGGGGCTTCTTGTACGTGGTGTGTATGATCCACTTTACGCTGCTCTTGTACACTGGCACACTTGCAGTCGAAGACCATGACCAGCTAACCCACGCTACATTGCCGCCTGCAATGTACTGGTCAGTAGTGGAATCTCCCTCCTTCAAGGCCTCCATCATGGACTGCAACTTGCGATTGTCGAAGGGGTATTGACGACCGCCCTCCTCGATCGTTAAGGGCTTCATTGACTCAAGGTCCCTGAAAAGATCCGTCCTGAGCAGCAGCGCAGTACTGACTGATGGCATCTCTATTACTGAGGCCCGCGCCCCACAATGAGTTCCCAAGCCTTCCTCACGTCATCGTAGTGGGAAGCGCTTATGTTCCGGCGTTGCACCGGGGTTGAGCTTGCCGAGGATGTTGATTGAACCATAGCAGTCTGCACCTCGCTGCGGTTACGCAGCTGGCACCGGGGGCCTCAAATAAAAAACACTGCGGATGATCCTTAATCTGAAAACTGCGGATGAGCCTTAATCTGAAAGCGCGGGCCACTCTCTGTGAAAAGTCGAATTTGATCCGCGTCAGCAACGCTTCCGTTTTTTGTTTACCCCGGTCCATTGTTGCAGTCGCGGAGCACCAGCCCAAAGCAGGGCCATCGTCCCAGCAAATTAAACAGGAGCAGCTCTTGTCTTAATAACTGTGGCTCCACAGTTACTAGGCCCAGCGGATCAACCTAGCTGCCGTGAGCACCGCCCTCATTGCCTCCCTCAGGACAGGAACCGACATGGCGTTGCCCACGATTTTGCCTCTCTTGGCGCGGGACACACTTTTGGGCCAGCGAAAGTTGTGGAATCCCTGCAAAGCCGCCAGCTCCTTGAGGCTGAGAAAGCGACTTTCCTTAGCACAGGCTGTAAGCGGGCTGCGGGCTGCGCAACTCGCCACACTTGATTATTTGCACTCGCTACATCTGGTTTGGACAAGAATCGTTGTCGAGCCAGAAGTTGTCGCCGGAGGCTCGTGCACATGTGATTGTGGGAACATAGCCCGAGGTGACCTGCCGGAATTTTTTCCCGGCTCCTGCGTCGATGATGTCCCTGTCCAGATTCCAAACACCCTTCGCCTTGAGCTTCTTCCTTCCTGCCAACATGTTGTTCCGCTTGGTTTTGCAAAGCTTCTTGATGTCCACCTTGGGAAGCCCCTTCTCCAAGAAGTCGTCCAGGCAAGCGAACTTGCTTTCAGGCAGCGAGTGGACCATATTTGGTTTTCTGGTTTTCACACCCTTGCGCGTGGACCTCCTGGCGCCCATGATGTAGATCCTCTTCCGGTTCAGCGGAAGCCCCCAGCTCACAGCATAGGCCCGCTTCTGCGACCCAGGAAGCCGACATTCCTTGAGCTGCTGCAGAAGTTTGTTGAAGTGCTTCCTGTGCTTCTTATTCCGGATGCCCGTCGCATTCTCCAGCACAAATCCACGCGGTTGCATGCGGCAGATGTAGTCCACCACAGCCTTTGATAAATCACGTTGGTCGCATTTCCCCTGCCCGACGCCCGCCGTACCTCGGAAGGAGCAGACTAAGCAAAGACCTAGGTGCAAAAAAACAGAAAGTAACCCAAACTCGGTTGAAAACAGCTACTTGTTCTGGCAGTCTGCTGTATGGTTGGCACGGAAACCCAGCTGTGTACAAGTCACACTTCTCGCAAACATTTCCAAGAGCATATCCAAGACTCCTCGGTCACTTTTTGTGGGAAAGAATCACCTTTCGGCAATCTGGGTCCACATCGGTGGCAAACTGAACCATGAACTCAATCCCCAGTTGCTTCGCTGCCACAACATCAGTTCCCATGCCGCTGCAGTCGCTCCCAAGCATGATTGGCCACTTGCGTTGGCAATGTGACTCCACCTTCTCCACGCGAGGAGGCTTCTTGATGCCAGTTTTCTTCACCTTCAAGGATGTCTTCCCCATGCTTCACGGACTTTCTGCGGCAACGCAGCAAGTCAGCTGAAGAAGCAACTGGAGGAAAGCTGGCTGCGGGACGAAGCGTGAAACGGCTTGACGGGCAGACAGAACACATGAGCACACCAGACAACAGACAACAAGACGTAGTAGTCTCGGCTTGGGGCTTAATTGCACATACCCCCCAAAACAAATAGCTGGTCAGCCCGATTTTGAGCCGCAGTGCCAGGGGGTTCCGTACCCCCTGGCACTGCAAGTTCTGATGCATCAGAACTCGCAGTGCCAGGGGGTACCCCCCATTTTCGAGTCCCGAGTGCCAGAGGGTTCGGAACCCCCCGGCACTTGGGAGCCCGAGGACCCGTCTGAAAAAGCATAAACGACTTAGACTCAAAAATCTAGTGCGTCAGAACTCGCAGGGGCCCAAAATCTAGTCCATCAGAACTCGCAGGGACCCAAAATCTAGTGCATCAGAACTCGCAGGGGCCCAAAATTCTGATGCGTCAGAATTGTTCATTTGGCAGACACAGGGAGCAACACCAAAAACCAGGCTTGCGTGGCAGAAAGCGCTCAAACAAAACTCCCACAAAATGGAGGATTTTTCGGCTGACCGGACCCGCGCATCAGCCGGGACAAGGTTCCCCCCACCCCCCACGGCTTTGTACACTGTTTAACTCCCAGCGCTTCAAGAAGCGCTTTCCGTCATCAGACAGCGAGCCATCGCATAGACGGGTTTCTCTCTGTTATGACGCGAGGCAGTGGCAGCCCTTTCCCCAGTCTGCAGATTCTGTGCAGCGACCAATGCTCGTCATTGGCGGCTGTGACCCAGGCAGAATCGCTCTATTGCCCCAAGAGCTCCCCACTGTACAAATGTATGGGCGTTGAACATCTTTGTGGATGTCAGCACGGACTTTTCCTGCACAAGTCCTACACTCACATAGTTCGTCTTGGTCTTGGCAGCTTTGGCTGCGTTCACCCAGGTGGCAGCCTTGTCCTCAGTTCTGTTACCAGGGGCGCGCCGCTCCAAACAAGGCAAACGGGACACGGACAGGACGACAAGTGTGCCACAGCCAGCCAAGGCCCGCGCGTACACTTTCCAGTTGAGCTCTTGCATGCGTGTTTGTGCCAAGACAGCGAATCGCGGATGACGTTTGCGAAATGATGGCGTAATGAGCACATGTCTTCGGGTGCCCTTGGCTGGCCCTTTGTATTTAACCCAAGGCCCAAACCCGGTCTTGATCGCAGCTTGGCTTACGATAAGACCACCAGAGAGTCGCATTAGCCATGAAGCTCGAGAGCCAGGTTTTGCGACATTGTTCACCACAACGCCTTCAGCCAAGTGATAATCATTGACCACCAGGGCACCCAAAGAGTGGAGTTTCTGGTGCAAGTCAGTAGAGTCTGCCTCCTCTTTCGCGAGCAATCGCCTAAGAAAACTTGCAAGAACAAAGGCGCAAAAGCAAATTCAAACGCCAAGGCGCATATTGGCCAGAGCTGGAAGTTCAGGCTGACTCCGCCTGCGTTTCCGCAGCGAGCTTTCGAGCTGAGCTTGGTGGTCACCTTTCCTCCTACGCTCCAAGCATTGGCTGTGCTCTGCTGGACGAAGCTGCTCTTGCCGCAGCAGCAGGTCGTCTTGCTGAGCTTGAAAGCACCGTCTTTTCTTCAGCTCCGACAACTTTTTGGTCGCTTCCTCGTGCTTGGTGGAAATTGCATTTCCAGCTGCCTTGCGGGAACTATTGCTCAGCCGCAGCATGTCCCGAGGGGCATCGTTCAGCTTTAAGCATCGCTTCACACTCTTCCGGCGTCGAGCTATCCACGCGGCTTCCGAAGCAGGATTTCTTGTTCGTGCCTTGGCCGGCAAGGTGTGCAAAGCGAACTCCGGCAAGTTAAAAAAAGCTATGTGCCGCCAAGCGTCCTGCCGGCTTGCTTCTAGTCGAAGACCGGAAACAAACTTAGGTTTGCGAGCGGACCCAGATGATCTTCAGAGCCGAAGCCTTCCTGCCAAATCTTTTGGGCAAGCATAGCAACTGCACCACGAAGACTGTTCTTGTCCCACTGGCGAAGCCGCCTCTCGAACGCCTTGAAGTAAGGGCCTAAGAAAGCCCTGTCGCGTGCAGTGTGGTACTTGATCTCTGCAAAGTCACGCTCGCTCTGCGCAGTTCCAGCCGCCGATGCCAGCAAGACACGGGCAAGTGTTTTAGACATGTCCGGGCAGCGGCCGCTGACACTTGACTCTGCCAAGGTCCAGGCTTGCAAATCACCCAACTCTTCCGACTTGGACAGTTGTTTTCCTGGGCAAGGCATTGGAAAGCGACAAGCAAAGCAGGACAAGCAATATGCACCGTTAAACAAACTCAGAACCGGTCGGTGGCGTTGGGCAGTAGGCTTTAAGTCTTGGAACTGTTCATAGAGCTGCTTAGAGTTCGCGGGAGAGCCGCAGAAGACAGCGCTGTGTTTCCGCAGCGCTCTTTTGAGGGCCGCTGAGCGAAAAGGCTGACAAGTTGTGGATCAGTTCAAATTCAGGAAACTCTGTCTTGATGGTCTGCGAGACAAGGGCGAGCCATGCAGCCATCCTTGCAAAGCACCTGTTGAAAACGATCGGCGAAACGCTGCCTCCCACACTCCTGTGCCCAGCGCCCAGTTGAATCAAACGAGGTCTTTCCAGCCACTTCAGCACCTGGCAGTCAGATCAAGTCTTTGAAGCTCTGAAAACTTATCACGGGCTTCGCGACTCAGTGCTGTCTAGAAGCGTGCTGTGTGTAACCACTGGAGGTGGCTGTTTTCTGCACGAAGAGCACATGCAGCCTTTGAGCAAAGGTTGTCAAGCAGGTTTGCGCTGCACTCATGTCCATCTGGCTCTTGTCAAATCTGCGTAAAATTCTGATCTCCTCATCAGCAGCGTCAGCCATCATAGCCATTTGCAGGTACACCTCTGTGGATATAGACTCCAGGAACTTCTTGGCAACCCTTCGGGGTTTCGCGTTGGTCTTTACTCGCAATATCCTTAGATTTGCAACACAGTTTTTCTTTGAAATGGCGACATACTCAAGCAAGCCTGATGCCTACTAAGTCTCTCGTGAGCTGTGGCCAAGAACGCATCCGCAAGAAGGATAAATCGCCCCATCGGCTTCTGCAGAGAAGAATGACGATGCTTGGCCGACTGCAAGTCTCTCATGCCACTGTGACGCAGAAATTCGGCGTCCATGTGCCGAACCTTAGCGCGACGAGACACTATGGCCACACTTGCGGCATGTGTGTTAAAACATGTCCACTTTTGAGCCTAGCAACATGCTTCGCAAACATCACCTTCAAATCTGGCGAATGCCAAATCAGCGCAGTCATAGACTCCTTTCCAGATATGAATTGCTGCATGTATTCCTGAAGCGTCTCGTCAAGATGCCATTTCTTTGCAAACCTTAGCCAGCAAGGCAGCTGTCTGTTAGTTGTCCGTTCCGCGCAGGGTTGTTTACTGGGAATGCAACACGTGAGGACTGCGCTGAGTTGCCGCTGGACAGCATGCGCGCTGTCGCGCAGTCGAATCTTCATAGCTGGAAAAGTCTCGGCAGGAAAGTGGTCCCGAAGTGAGAGTAATCGGCCGGCTCTCAGTTCATCAGCGGCCGCATCCGAAGCAAACATTTCCTCAGCAGCGTCAGCGTCAGGGAGAAGCATTTTGTTTTGAAACATGGAGCAAGCAAAGCTTTGCCGCCTAGGTTCCACCCTTCTGCGAAAATGCTGCCAAGCCTTTTTGTAAAATGTCGGCGCCTTCCCGCACCACCCAGACGGAGGTTTTCTTCTAGCCTGAAACATAGGTTTTGCAACTCGCAGCGTTGTCCTGGCAATCCTTCGGGCGCCGCAAATTTGGCCGTGGAAGAGCCCCCAGAGGCCTTGATGCAGTTCAAGTTGACCGCGCTGCGGTTTCGCAGCGCGGTTTGACACACAGGCAAATCTGACAGAAAGCATCGGCCCTTGCGCATCTTGCGAAATCAGAGCTACCTGGCACTTCCCAAGTTTCTTCCGCTCCATGTCCAACATAGCCTCATTCAAGCACCATGAAATGTTCTTTTCCTTGTAGCGGCCAAGAGGAGATTTTCGAAGCCATTCTCCTTTCAAGCGGCGCTCCACAACACCCAGAAAGGTGTCCATTGACGGGGTGCCTGGCAGATTTGGGCTGCAGCCAAGCGCTGTCGCTCGTCGGAACCGATGCAGTACTCCACGCTCATGTTGTTTCAATTGCGTTGTTCGCAATCCTTCCACTGAGCGGCTGAAGCACTTGCAGTACCGGCACTGCACATTCGACTCAGTCAGTGTTGCCCACTTGAACAGTCTTCCCCACTTAATCACGCATTTGGAAGAAGGCATGGCGCCATCCGAACTGCGTTGCCGCAGTCGGTGCAGCAGCTGCCCTACAACTTGAGCATGTTTCGACAGGCGTGATCAACGATTAACGATGCCGCAACATGAACTGTGCCACGACAGAAACACTCAGGCAAAACGGACGAGCCCATTTTACCTCTGCGGGACTGTGTGCTTGAAGTGCGACCGCTTCCGAAGCCGTCAGGCTTCGCAAGCAATGATTCCAAAAACCTGACTGCGGCGACGCAGTTCAGTTTTTGACCTTTTCGAGGCCCAGGAACCAGTCCTTTACGTCAGCGAGCGCCTGCTTTGTGCAGGGATCATCAGTCCACCACTCAATGCCGTCGTTGAAGGTCACTTTCAGCCATTGTCCCCGGTAATTGTACCAGCGTTGGTCCGTGGGGAATTTTGGCGCCCGTGGCAGCCGGCGGAACTGCGCGGCAATGTATCCAGCAGCGACCCATTGTGTATATGTATAGGTGCCGCTAGAGTGCATCCTGTGCACCGGCGCCAGTCTCTTTGTCGCTTTCATGCTTCCCCGAGTTCTGAAGGGCAGCCCAATGATTCGGGATCTCTTGAATCGCGTTCTCATGCGCGACCGCGTCTTCTGCTGTCGAGTCCTGGATAGCCCCGCCGCAAGTCCACCATGCGGGTCAGGCATGTTCTCATAGATGCCTGTCGCAGTGACATAGGCCGTCTCCGCTGCTGTAATCTGTGTGTGGAACCAATCGCCTGCCTGAGTGCCGAGCTTTGGGAACCCGGCGTCCTGCCACTGCCTCTCCAATTGCAGCAATTGTGCTCCTTGCCATCGACCTGACTCAAGCGGCATCCACCGCCACTCATCGTGGTCCGGGTGCTCATCTTGGTCCTCGTCCTTCTGTGACATTTTGTCATCCGGCTCCTCCTCAGCCTCATCATCCTCATCTGAGATTCCGCTCAGCTCAGAGTCAGAATCACGAACATTGACACGCTCAAGGGTCATTGTCAGGTGCTCCGCACGCTGGAGTTGTTGCTGCAGCCCGTCGTCATCATCATCCTCCTGCATGTCGTCACGTTGGTGAATAGTTGAACCAGGCCGGAACTTCTTCCTGCTCAGTGTCAAGCTGCGTCGCCGCAGCTGATTTTGGCATGGGCAAAAACGGAGTTGGGCTTGCCGGCTCCTGCTGGCACTCCTCCTCCGGCAGCTGAGTGACAGTGGGCTCCTCCGGCTGCAGAGGTGGAGTTTCCTGCTCCATGCTCGGCACCACAGTTGGCGTCGGCGCAAGGCTGCTTGACGACCCGCCTCGCGGGCTGCGTGACCGGCAAGCGATGAACGCAGCAGCTCTTGCCTTCACGTTGGTGGGCTGAGGAGCCCAGGGGAAGCAGCAGCTCAAGGGTGTGAGATTCTTCACCTTGTCATAGTCCATGTGAAGGAACCACTCCTTGTGTGGGACGTAGTCTTCTTCCCAGTGAGGGGTGTGGGCACAGTCGTGCCACCTGCTTGCTGCAATCTTTTCGTATACGGGCACCTCCACGTGGCGCCCCTGCAACTCTTTCGGCAGCAGGCGGCATTGCGGCTGGACATTCCGCGAGCACGCCTCGCCCTGCTGGACCCGCATGTTATACCTCACGATCACCTTCACTATCACGAGATCCTCCGCATTCCACACCAATTCAGTGCCACGATGCATGGTAAAAATCGTCCTGGGGGTGTGGCCCAGAAGCTGGAAGCCCAAAGCGTAGAAGACATTGTTGCCGAAGACATTTGTCTTCCACGCGTAGTGGTCGAAGACGTGCTCCCAGTCTTCTGCTGTGTACCTTGGCGCACAAGGTCGGCAAGGCACGAACAGGCAAGACTACAACAACCAAGGACTAAACATTCAGGAATCATTACCAAACACAAATTTCTTGGCAAGGCGCACTCCGACTCCACGGCCTCCTCGGCCGTGATGCTCGCGTGCCCCCAGCCCGGCGTCGTTATCTGACGCAGTCAGCTTTCCCTGTCTCAGGATTGCCGGGGCACATTCCCAGTACGTGCCGTGAACCACCGAGTGCAAGTGGATGCCATCTGCATTTCCGCAGATGTCTTGAAGACGACGCTGCCACTGCGCAGAGTGCAGTCTGTCCGACTGCAAGTAATCGAACTCGATGTGGCCAGAGCTTTTCGAGGTCTCCTGGGGGAAATGGCGGCATTGGCCCAGAGAGTCGCAGACTCCGTGGACGTGCGCCCAGTGCCGCACCAGCAGCACCACCAATGCTGGGTCCTTTGCAAGGGGGTGGTTGCTCTGGCTCCTCCCCTGTTTTTCCCACTTTGGACGCTTGGTCAATCTCCCGATGTTGTTCCTCAGGACATCATACGGGGCTTGCACCAATGGAGTGGCCAACTCCAATGACTTTGTGCCAGCCACATGCGACAGCTTCAGGAGATTCGCCAGCATCTCGCTCACGATGAGGACCGACTTCAGCGGCAGTCGTTCGATGCTTTCCAGTGCCCTGTGTGATGGCCGCTGTGTTGCCACAGCGGCTTGGTTCACTCTGTCCAGGAAGTCTGCAAGCGGAGTCCTGCAAAGGTCATAGAGGTCGCGATGACTCAGCATCGTCTTGACCTTCACCCACTTGTGCCCGGAATTCTGGTCGAGCGGCTTTGTTGAGACCCCATCCACATTGGCCATCCCGTGTGGCAGGAGCTCGGGTTTGCCAATGCGTTGAGGGCCATGGACCTCTAGTGTATCGTGGCAGAAAGACGGCAAGACGAAGCCGAAATTGATGTGGGTTACGTTTCTCCGCTTGCCTTCCTGCAGGGGCATTGCTTGAACAGTGTTTGCAATAGTTAGAACAAACGTACAGGGACATGCAGCTTTTCACACGCCCCAACCCCATGCACTTTCCCAAACCTGTCCTGAAATTTCTGGTTTATCAGCGTCGTGTCTTTTGCCAGCGTGAAGAGGTTGCCCGCGACGCTGGAGTCCAGCTGCAACCCAGCCTCTTCTACCAGTTCCCTTAAGGCGGCATTCTTGGCCGCATCTTCCTGCCAGTTTCCACCATGCCTGTAGACAAGATCTGCTGAAACTATGCTTCCAGCAGGTGTAGCAAGAAACCCGCTGCACCTTCGGTGCGCCAAGACATGCCAGTCACCATTGACATTGATGAACAAGTATAGCGCCACACTGCCATACTTGTCGGAATGTCGCGGCATGTCCTGCTTTGTTGCCAAAGCAGTCTTCAATCTGCCGTGCCCTTGCTTGAAGCCAAGGCTGGCGCGCAAGCAGTGTGAGATGCAGTTGTGTTTCATGATCACTGAACGGCAACAACATTTGAGAGCTGTTTTTCCCACTAGCAGCCTGAGTAAGTAAGTTTGAACAACCAAGGCAAGGAGCTCCAACAAATAGATCATTCGACAGCAACTGTTCAACTGCGGGTGCAGAGCTGGTTCTAGATGCAGCTTTGTCAACAATGTGGTGCGCATGGAGTTGCGGAAGCTTTATGTTGAAGAGGCGAAGGGCAATTCCTGCTGTCGCCAACGACAACACAACCGAAAAACAAAGTCGTGCAGTGTTACCAGATGCCTGCATACCCTACTCGAAGAGCTGCACAGCCAACCCAGGGCGGGCCCTTGCTCATGGATTGACAAAGCATTGCGCTGCGGTTTTTTTCTGGCTGCAAAATGTGCGAAGAGACTGTTGCAGCAGCAATTCAAGTGAAACACTGGCAAGACTGCGTGGCCGCAGTTTGCGTCTAGCGTGTCTCCTTGGGCTGTCTGTGTCCAGCAAGGCTTGATTGTCTCCTTGGACTCATTCTTCTGATTCAGCAGCCCAATAATCATCATCTCTATCTTGTTGACACGGCCTTGCACCCCTGTCAGCTCGTCCAAGATATCCTTAAGCACTTCCTCGGGCGGGAGCGGCGGCGGACTCAGCCACAGCGGCGGCGGGGAGGTGCTGGTCCACGCCGAGGATGCCTGCGATGATGGCGGCAAGCGATCATACACGGCGCCCACCCAGTTAGTACACATCGGCGGTTCGCAATTTTCGGACCGAACTTTGAAGGCCTCATCCCTGGTGTAGCGCCAGCTGTGCTGCAGGCCAGCCTCAGCCTCTCCCTCCAGCAGGCACACGCAGCAAATCACCTCAAAGTTCCAACCGCAAACCATCACACCGCTGTCTTTGAAGGCCTTCTTGTTGAACAACGGGGTCTTGCATTTCCATCCGCAGACATCGCACACGGCCTGCCAGTCAGAATTCCACGGCATTGTCTGACTGATAGCTGCGTTTCCGCAGATGTTCCACAGATGTTCCTTAACAGCTGCGGCGGGCAATTCAACCATCACGACATGAACACAGCATCCCTGACACATGTTTCAAACTGTTCACAGGCGCGCCCGAGCAAACACAGGCACGAATCGAAGACTGCAGCTCTACTACCATTAGCCTTGCGTAAGAGGGTCTTTTTCTTGTTCCGACCTTGCGCCCGAAACGTGTAAAGTCAAGACTAAGCTACTGTTGGAATTTGCAGAGGTGTTGGCCATTAACAAGAACCAACTGCGGGCACGCAGTTGGTTTTCGCGGCAGCAGCGCTGCGTGGAACTCCGGCAGTATAAACATGGGACCAAGGGCATTCTGACTATCTTCGTTTACCAGCACGGGTGCAAGGCGAGTGAGCCAGGCATGCGTCACCCGGCGCGCCTGGGGCGGCGGGTGCGAAGGGCCTCCTGTTCAGATGC